>VYZQ01058486.1:13100-42968 GCA_013400655.1 Mystacornis crossleyi | reverse complement strand
GCTCTTCAGGTTTTTCTTCCTTTTGGCTCTGTTTCCTGGAGGAAGTGGTTTGCAGCAATAGTTGCTGCTGGTGGGGGGGAGGGGTGGTTTGTAACCTATCCTCTCTCCCGAAGGATATATTTCTAAATTTGGCTAAACCAGCACACAAGTGCATTCCTATCCTCTTGCAATGCAAGTAGGTAAAGGCCTACCAGTATTACTGAGCCCAGAGCTTGTATCCACAGGACAGCTACAGGACTCAATAACATTTCAAACTGTGCTAGGAAGCACTTGGCTGATGGTTCCACCAAACACCAACAAATGCTCAGGTGGGATTTGGGAAAATACTCATTAAACTCACCCTGCTTCTCTTAAGTCAATGCCACTGAAAGCTGATGCCTTAAACTCTGCTGGAGGGTCAAAGGAGAAACCTTC
The DNA here is from genome assembly GCA_013400655.1 of Mystacornis crossleyi. NCBI lineage: Eukaryota > Metazoa > Chordata > Aves > Passeriformes > Timaliidae > Mystacornis > Mystacornis crossleyi. The sequence continues at coordinate 42,554 of VYZQ01058486.1, read as the reverse complement.
TGTTTTAGTGCTGCTTTTCAACTTCTCTTCATCTAGCAAGCATCTGGCCCAGTTTAATAATCTTTGTTCTGAGTGGTGTAAGGTCATTAGCAAAACCTTAATGGGGACAAGGGTTGCAGCGTTGGACCTCTATTTAGGGAATCTATTCCAAAAGGAAAAGGTATGATGTTTCTTGCAAGTGACATAAAGAATAATGAGGGATAGACAAATGCCCTTGCTCCAAAGTCAGCAAAAAATAGAAGGTTCTGTTTAAACTTTTCAAAATGAATTACAGCCAGGTGCTGACTATCAAGAAACAAGGTGAAATCTGAGTTGAAGGGTCTGGAATAATTCTCTGGGTCTTTCCCCAAGCCTGTCACTCTTTTCTGTGGATATGTATATTAAGGGATAACAGAGTCTGCAAATCTACTCATCCTGAGCTTGTGAGGCAAGCTGGGAACTGAAAAAAACACTTGGGAACCGCAAGGATTGTTGGATATTTAGAAAATACAGGTATTTCAACCTGGTTAATGGATGTAAAAGAGGAAAACTTTTTTGATTTTTACAAAAAAGAAGAGTTCAGGTTTAACTCTAGGAGCTCGTAGAAGAAGGAATGAAAACATCTCTATGCATATGATGAAGGTTAATTATTGGAAGTTACAAAGGTTTTTATTTTAGCAGGGCAGTTAAGGTTCCACTCGAATTGTTTAGGCAAGATAAGTTAATACAAGTTTGTCCTGCAAAACTACAGATTGCGTTTGTGTAGGTGCTATAAATATGTTGTGGAAAGGGATCAGAACAGTTTCAGAAATGTATAGTGCGACAAGTCAGAGGCATGTGAGAGTGAAAATCAAGTAATGATCCGTTGCTGCGGCGTATTTTTGAAGCAGACCACCAGCTCTTTGCTATGTTCCAGAATATGTTCTACAGGCCTTTTTTATTTTAACTTTATTTTAAACTAATTTTATAGAGTTTATAAATGTACAAAGCCCTGGTGTTATTCACAAGATGCACTGCTAGCAAGTTCCAAGTGATTAGATCTCTTCTTTAAGGTGGAGTTAACATGCATCTGCCAAGAGATATGGTCAAGTGCTGTACTGTTTGCAAAATGCATTTTTAGCTGTTCTTACAACGCAAAATATTTTGTTAGTGTCATATTTTCAAATGAACAATTGCTTTCCCTAAAAAAAGACAAAGAAGCCAACGTTGTTGAATGCCATTTTCAAAATACAAGTTATCATGGGAAACAAAAAGTTACTCTCACTTTAGTAAACTCTTAAGCAGAAACCAGTGACCCAGCCAGCTCAAGACCATGTAGGCAAGTTTGTGCACAGAGAGCAAAACCAATAAATGCTCCCACAAATTACTTTGGAGAGAATTCGGAACATTTCTTTCCTTCCCTTCCTCTCTTTCCTCACCAAAACAGTGTGCATCCTGACAAAAGAGAAACCACAGAATGTGCAGAATGTCAACAAGATCCTGGAATCTGATTCCCACTAGTTTTACTGAGCTTGGAGTCGTGTACTTGCTGCCCAGAAGACCAGACAATAGGTTCATTCCTTCTGCTGAAGAAGTACAAAATGAGGCATTTCCTCCACATGTTCCCCTGGCCCATGGCAGGACACGCAGAGCATGTGGAGCTCACGACTTGCTGCTCACCCACAGCAGTGCTCACGCTGACCCGCTGTATGCTGACTACTCCCCCTGCGTGCTCGTTTAAACTTCACAGTCATGTGAGCATTCATTAAATCAATTGGGGACAGGTGGTTTTTGCATTGGAAACATGTGAAAACATGTGTTTTCTGTGTTGTTTTTTATACGAAGGCTTGTGTCCAACAACCTAATTATTTTTATTTAAGTATTACATCACTCTCGCTAGCACAAGCAGAGTGCCAGCACCTGCTCTTTGCTGTACTCTCTAATGTTTCCTGTGTCCTCACCTATCTTCCAAAACGAAGGGAAATCATTCTCACCCTGAAGGAATTTACTGAGTGGTCTCCATCTGTGCCACAGCAGACACACAAGCCAGTGCAATCAGTTCTTTGGCTACTATGTTGACTGAAGTAACTCATGCTCCTGTACTCGAAGTATTCATCTTAATCCCTTAAAGACATCCAAGAAGGAGTTGCTGCACATGAGCAATCACAGACATTTTGATACCTTTCAACAGGACTTTCTCCAGATGACCTAATTGTCCCTCTTCTTTTAAAAAATCTGATATTAGAAATGTTGATTTTTGTCAACATCTTGTGGAGAGAAAAATCGTAGAGGTAAAAAAAGATACATTAAATAGTCTCCTGATTTTCTGCAGCCAACTTATTATTTGGAAAATCTCTCATATGAAGTCAGAAGACAAGGAGGAGTTCGTGATCTTATTCCTTCACTGCCTGCCAGAGAACCCCAGACCCAACGAACAAGGTAGAGCAGAACTATGTGAAGGACTAGGCAAGCAAACTGAACTGTAACTTGCAGCAAGACCCACCCAACCCCCCAGTTTCCATTCTTCCTTTTCTGAACGTCATTGTGTCTTCTGCTTTTCCACCTGCAGTCGCTCTTCTGTGTGCACCAGGCTCCCTCCTGTACTAGCTGTCATTGCTGCGTCCCATGCTCAGCCTTGTTCCAGCAACTCTTGCACTCATGCTGGCAACTTCTCTGCTCCTGAGCTCCCTTGCACTCGTGTCTTCAGTTTTTCACTCTTCCCTCTGTATCTTGTTCTTTAGGGATTTCTTCTGTGTTTGATTTCAGCTACCAGCTTTGATTTCCTGATTCCGCTTTCCACTGTGATTTGTTTCCTTCTATCCAAGTTAAAATATCATCCTTTTTCTTTATGGTGTCAAATAAATAAATTGGATTCAATCTGGACTGCTCTCTCTTAAGACACTGCATCCAAGTTATCTTTGTTGACACTTTATGCACAACTTCTTTGAGATATTCTTCTCCCAACCAATTTGCTTATTGAAGCTCATCTCATCTGATTACAAGACCCCTTTCTCTGGTCTAACTCTATCTCTCCTCACATACTGATTCTGAATGGTGCCCATTTTTCCATCACATGGATCACATCAATTTTCTTTTTGCCTTCCTCCACTACCTTATCTATTGTAGCAAGTAGCAGCAATTTGCTTCTGTCTTCAGTGCTCTTCAAGGTTTCTTCCCTCTCCATCCATTTCCTGTTGTTCATTTCCTCAAAAGCAGCTCTTGTTCCAGCTGGTCTGAGACATCCATGTCCATAGCTGTCCATTTATGCCAGCTGTCTTTTCACCCACATTTCTTGAGAAGCACTCTGCACACATTTGCAATGCTGCTGACTTTTCAAAATCTCCCTCAGTTCTCCTTTGACTGGATGACCACCGAAAACTCAACCGCACTTCGACTGTCCTGTTGGCAGTCTAACTCTCCCTGCACTTCCACATTTCTCTGTATCTATCTCTTGACTCTGAACTTTAAACTCTTTCCTTTATTTTTATTCTGTTTGTGCAGAGCCTTTCGCTGTGGGCTCCTAGTCCATGACTCCTAGAGGATATGTCAGTGCACTCAAGTAAGAGGGAACATGAATACTGCAACGAAGCCAAAACTCTTGGAAATCTTTGTGACTCAGGGTGTTCAGAATCTGAACCTAGCTCCAGCCACAAATTTTGCACTTGGCCTGCAACTCTGTGTGAAACTCATATTGGAACATCCTTGAAATTAAGGGGTGGTGCTGGAATCTGCATCCAAATTTCACAGCTGTAGGTCACCTCTCAAACACGGGTATTTGGAAGACAGTGAGGACTGTGCTGTAAGCAGCCACACTGGCGATGAGATATTGTTGCTGTTTTTTGCCGTCTGTGTTTTTGAAATGCTCACTACAAGGACAGCTGTGAGGCAGATGCCGTTCTGAGTTCAGATGTGGAATGTTACAGGGTCACTCTGCTTACCTTATCATAAAAGAGCACGCGTTTTTGTGCTCTTCATGTACTGGAAAACAAGTCCATGACAAATACTGTATTGTGTGCAAGGGCTGGGGGTGGGGGAGAAGAAGGGAAGGGTATCATGTCCTTAGGGGCTGCTGGTGCTAGGCACCACAGAAGAAAGCCCTGTTTGTCAGCCACACTTAGAGATACAGGGCCCAGCACGCGGCACCTGCAGCAGCTTAAGGATGGCTCCCTGGGTGAGGAGCTGTGCTCCACTGGCTGGGGTTTCTTGCCTGCCACTCAGAGCAAGGAGGAGTGGTGGAGATAGACTACTGCCGGAGGGTAATCTGGGAGGTACACAGCCTGACAACATGGGGCGAGGGAATGTTCAGATGCTTTTAAAGGATTTCTGCAAAAGACTAAATATAGTGTGGTCCTAGCCTTTGGTCTGTACTCTGTGCATGCAAAAAAATTATGTATCTTGAATAAGTGATGGGGGATAGTTGTGTTACAGGATGTTGATGCTGGTGACACCAGCTGGGCAAAGTGAGAGTTTGAATCTGGAAACTGGTTCTTGAGTATAGAAGGAGTAGAAGGTGCTCAGAGGTGGGATAAAAACTGTCGGAAAGGAGCCAAGATTCCGTGTGCATGATGGGGGATGTGATGATAGAAAGCAGGTGGGTTTGAAGCCTAAGGCAAGAGGTGAACAAGGAAATCTGGGCTGGAAGATGGGAACTCCTACGGGGATAGGGTCTGCCTGCAAGGGAGCTGGGCTGCAGGATAGCGGTGTGAGTGGTGGCTGGCATGGTGAAGAAGAGCTTCTAGCAGGGCCAAAGGTCGGTCAGGGAGAGGGGGAGAGGGGGAGAGAGGGAGAAAAGGAGGTGAGGTGAAAAAGCCAGAAAGAGGAGATACAGGAATTTTTCTCTATCTGTCTCATTTCTACACAGTGAATAAGCTTTCAAGCCTGTGTCTTTCTTCCCAGTGTCCCTGTGTCTTGGAAAATTGGGTTGAGCTATGCGAAGGAGGATAAGAGAGCGAGGATGGAAGAAGTCTTACAGTGCTGGAATCCCACCAACTTGTCTGGGCAGCTGTTACTGCTGATTATGTATGCTGTACTCATGCATGCTACATTTCCCATGTTAGCTGCATGGTTTGGAGCCTGCCTTTGCAGACAAAGGTTTTGGGCTGTGTTCTTCCAATTTACTGGCCTGTGCAGTTTGTTGCAGGAACAGCTACACATTCCAAGGCACATGACAAACACTGAAAATGGAGGCTCATACCTGATTGCCTCTCTGCCTAATGTATCTGTCCACCTTTTGTATTCATATCGTTTCCTTCATGGTAGGGCCTTAGTACCCGCATAAGTTGAATGGTGAACATACCCCACAGGCATCAGTATGGAAACATTGCCCATTGCCATATTTTATACACAGTTGCCAAGACAAATACAGGGCTGTATCCTGATGCTATTAAATGTACAGAACTCCTGTTTGGTCAATGAGAATCGTGCATAAAAAATCAATGGAAAGACTTGACCCCTTTCAGGCGGAGCAGTCCATGGTACAAATTGCACTGTCTTTGTTGAGCACAGAAAATAAACCCCACATTTTTTCCTGGCTATCCCTTTTTGTTAGCATGCCCTTTGGAATGTGCTTTTTCACCCCACTGTATCTAACTAGCATCATGAGGTGGTTTCCAATAAAGGTGCAGTGAAACCATCCAGGGTGGGGATGCCTGATTGGCCTTTTAAACACACTTATAAACATTATTGCTGATTATTCACATGTGAGCTCTTTGCATGGCATAATTTAGACTAGATTATAAAAATTTAGAAATAAAATAGAGGTGGTATTAAACATGTGGGGATATCATTGTTATACCCACAGGTAAAAATCACTGTCTGGATTCACCTCAGAGGGATGCAGACTGAAAGAAACTGCTAGTTTGGCTGGTGGTTTAGAGGATGTTCTATTGCTGAGCTACTAAATAAATCCCCTTTTGCCCTGCACTGCCTCCAGCAAGCCCTTAGCCTTCCCCACTCTGTCTTCCCCACACTATTTCTCTATTTTTCCTCATAATCTCAGCCCTGATTCTCTTTTTCCCATTCTTCTGAATGTTGAAGTCACGACCTTTGTGGTTTATAGGCCACAAGAGACTGAGCTAAATGTGTTAGCACAGAGTCAAAACAAGTAATAGCTGGCCAATTAAATTAATAATCCATATTGTTACAATGTTTAACCACGGCTGTTTCCTCAGTGGTCTGTTTAAATCACAGCCAAGTCCTGACCTATTAAAATGAATAACTGGAATTATGAGAAACTCCATTTAATAAACACAGCAAGGAACGCAACACAATCGGTATGAAATATTTATTACCACTTTAAGCAGCAGCTAGTTGAGATTTAAGATTGGATTAATGAAGGGGTTTTAATTTCTGGCTAAGGGTAGAAAGCTTAAAACCCGGAACATTTCCTCAATTTCCTGGTATGGCTTTGCAATGGGCAAGATGTGAGATGGGAGCGCACAATTCGATTCATGCTTTCCCCTTGCAGAGCTCTCTCCAGACACGTTCGATGCAGAAGGAGATCAAAGCAAGCAGGCTCCAGACAAGTGGCTCAAGTGGCTTGAAAAAACTCCGGGGAATAAGGGCTGGAGCACTAGACATGAGCCTTTGGATTTTAAAATGAGCACTCCTGCCAACCGCCATCCTATAGAGAGCAATGTTAATGGAAGGCTGGTACATTCCCAGTGACAACGGCTCGTGTGCATGCATTTTTTTGCAGTATGTCTCAGGGCTAGAGGAGGGGGAAAAAAAGCACTTCTCTCTGAAATTTGTCGGACAAAATCTCAAGCTGGGAGCAAACCCTTATTGTTCCAAGTGGCCCGAGTATTGTTTTTCTTAAGAGCGGAACCACCAAGGTTTTGCTATTTTTATTCAGGCTGCACATTCATCTTCAGGGTTTCCCCACTTAACACAGAAGCAAATGTTCTTCTTTGATAGAAAATAAAATGTTGTCAGGGTTGAAAAATACTCCACCATGCCCAAACTCAAGTGGGGATATTATTTTCCTTTTATTTTCTACTTCTTCTGATGTAGTAACACTGAGCAGGTTAATAACATGTAAATCCTGGCACAATGGAGCTGTCTGGAGGTACCGTGTCAAGGGGCCATGAAATAATTGCTCTGGGCTACACAGACACCTGGAGCATCATCTCTGTGACAATGGATCCTTCTCACCATTTCCACCATAATTGTTCCACACCATAAACCATACCCTGGGCTGCACCAAAAGAAATGTGGCCAGCAGGTCGTGGGAGATGACTCTCCCTCTCTACTCTGCTCTCATGAGACTCCACCTAGATTTCTGCCTCCACCTCTGGGACCCTCAGCAGAAGAAGGATGTGGACTTGATGGAATGAGTTCAGAGGAGGCCACAAAGATTATCAGAGGACTGGAGCACCTCTCCTGTGAAGACAGGCTGAAAGAGTTAGAGCTGTTCAGCCTGGAGAAGAAAAGGCTCCAGGGAGGCTTTAGAGCACCTTCCAGTACCTAAAGGGGCTGCAAGAGAGCTGGAGAGGGACTGTTTTACAGGTGTATGTAGTGATAGGACAAGGGGGAATGGCTTCAAACTGAAAAAGGGTAAGTTTAGATTATATATTAGGAAGGAATTCCTTACTGTGAGCGTGGTGAGCCACTAGCCGATTTTGCCTGTCTGAGAAGTTGTGGGTGCTCCGTCCATGGGAGTGTTCAAGGCCAGGTTGGATAAGTCTTTGAGCAACCTGGTCCAGTGGAAGGTGTCCATGCCCATGGCTGGGGGTTGGAACTAGATGGTCTTTAAGGTCCTTTCCAACTCAAACAATTCTATGATTCATCAGGAAGGCACTGATGCATTAAACCACTGCCCTAATTTGCCTAAATACTGACTGCTGCCACTGCCTCCAAGGATCTCATTTTCAGCATGTGCTGTGATGATACCAGGAATCATACATATTTTCTCATCACCTCCCTCTTTTGATTCTTAATTAATAGACTCAGCCTGAGAGCTGTAGAGACAGAAAGATTTTGTACAGCTATAGAGAGCAGGGCCATAGATGAAGCAAAGTCTTCCATGCTCTTCTATAATACATTTGAGCCTGAAGCTGGCAGGACTTGGGTAGTACAGCTTCAACATTCATTTTGCCTGATGGATAAGACTGGCCATCAAAACNCTGTCTGAGAAGTTGTGGGTGCTCCGTCCATGGGAGTGTTCAAGGCCAGGTTGGATAAGTCTTTGAGCAACCTGGTCCAGTGGAAGGTGTCCATGCCCATGGTGGGGGGTTGGAACTAGATGGTCTTTAAGGTCCTTTCCAACTCAAACAATTCTATGATTCATCAGGAAGGCACTGATGCATTAAACCACTGCCCTAATTTGCCTAAATACTGACTGCTGCCACTGCCTCCAAGGATCTCATTTTCAGCATGTGCTGTGATGATACCAGGAATCATACATATTTTCTCATCACCTCCCTCTTTTGATTCTTAATTAATAGACTCAGCCTGAGAGCTGTAGAGACAGAAAGATTTTGTACAGCTATAGAGAGCAGGGCCATAGATGAAGCAAAGTCTTCCATGCTCTTCTATAATACATTTGAGCCTGAAGCTGGCAGGACTTGGGTAGTACAGCTTCAACATTCATTTTGCCTGATGGATAAGACTGGCCATCAAAACCCTTTGCCTCTTATGCTGACAGCCCCACCTATGACCCTGATTCCATCAACAGATCTTTCATTTGCGCAAGGTGGTAGACAAGCATTTCACCATGTTCTCAACATACGCTTGTCCCATACATTGCAACGGTCAGCTGAGGGATTTTTCCTGGCTGCTATTTCCCAGTTCCAGCCAGTTGAAGACATCTGTGGAGCATCATCAGACTTCAGGGACTGAGTGAAGTCTGGTTGCCAGGCCTGCTGAGCCTCTGCAATGCACTGCAGCCAAGAGGACAAGCCTGGCAGTCACTAGAGAGCCAATGGCAAAGACAGGTCAGAACCCCAAATTTCTATGTGCTTTCTCTTTTTCTTGGATTTCTGTTGGGAAATACATTCACATGAACGTATAAACTTGGGATCTTCCCAATGAAATATGAACTGGATCTTCAGGGTTTTTTCAGCTAACTTCCAGTGTTGTAAATGTCTTCACTTCTCTGCATTGTCAATGAAAGTAGTTTTGTTTCCCCGTGTTGTTTTTTTTTTTTTTGTGTAAGGACATAAGAAATTAAAGGAATGTCTCTGGGCCTGAGGGAATGAACTCCCTCCTTCATGAGAAAGCTACACCTTAGGCACTTCCCTGCTGCCTTTTGTAAACATCCTTGTGCATGCAAGTGCTGCTGTGCTCACACACAACATATGCAGCGTACAGAGCACGCAGCAGTGGTGCATCTCCAGGAACATGTAGCAAATTATTTATGACCTGAACTGTATGATAAAACAAGGGTGAGTCGATGTGACATGGCTCAGATAGGTCTTCAGAGTTAGGCTTATGCCCTGTGCGACAGGGGACAGCCCAGTCACCAGAAGTGAACTTTGGCTCCGGAAGTTGCACGGCGGTGCATCAGGGCCAGCTGCCTGTCAGAGAGGGAAAGGGCAGCAAGCTTTTAGCCACACAGGCCCTGCTGCCTTGATATCCACTCGGCTTGCAGGAATCCCATGAAAATCTTGCAGCCATTATATTTTCCTGGACCAGGAACTAAAAGTGGAGTTCTTTGTGCTATCTTGCTGTAATTTCATTGGTTTATTCTGTGTCTAAGCCTTTAGGCTCCAATTCACACTGTTGTCTCTTGCTGTTCTTCTCACAGTTTCCTTCAAGTCTCTCTCCAGAAAGAAGAAGGGGACAACCAGCTGAGAAGTTAAAAAGGAAGAATTCTTGGACTTTGTGTTGCCTACACTTGTAGCAACACAGAAAGCCCCTTATGTTGCTTATGTACCCCATACATAAATTTTAATCTGGGTTTATGTACCTGTTCTCATCTTAGCCTTCTCCTAACAGGTCACCATCTCTCCTTGTGCCCTGCCACCTCTATGTCTCAACTGATTGTCCCTTTCCCAGTTTCACAGGGAAAGAGATGAGGCAAAATGAGCCATTTAAATGTTATGACTTTGTTTGGTGGCCTTGTTCCAGTTGGCGTGGGTGCCAGAAGGGTCCCACTGGCATTTTAGGTACTGTGGGCATTTGTCCTGTACCCCCTGGTTCTGCCCAGGCAGTTCCTGTAACCCCTCACAAATATGATGGATGTCCCAGGCAGATGAAGGGACTTTCCCAAGACTTTTCAGCGGACACAGCAGCCTGGGACCTCCCTCATCTCAGAGTCCCTTCCGCAGCCCTGTGAACCATGATCTCTCCCAACATGCTTCAAAATCGCAGAGCTCTAGGGAATGGAAAGATTATATATAGGGCAGATCTCCTGGAAGCCATAAATTGGTGGTTTTATTTAGCAGAATTTTATCAGAATTGCCATGAGAAATGAGAATCTACTGGGCTACTTTGCAGGGAAATGCATGTGTGAAATTTCCCAGAGCAAAACCCCTGTCCAAGTGAGGATGGTTTTTCTCAGCTTCCCTCTGCTGCTCACATCAAGTATCTTCCTCTAGAGCCTGTTGTTCTGCATAGCAACACAAGCAGCCCCCTGTAGAAGCTGCTGGGGTCCTGAACATGGTATTTTAGAAATCTCATCTCCATAGGGTTGCAGGATATGATGCTTAAAATATCTGTGGTGGCTGGAATGAGGTCTCCTAACTGGCTAGCCCAAGGGAGTCAGCAGTGGGAAGGACGCCTTGCAGAATTCCTCCAGAGCAGGGAGGGAGCCTGAGAACTCTGCCTGGCTACATCAGCTCTGTGCCAGCTGACCTGGGAAGAGCTGCTCTGAAGTTTCATGAAGATAATGACTAGTTGATTAGTGACATAAGTTCTTTGGTGCTTAGTGGGCACTAGCACCAAGGCAAAATCAGGTCTCATGTTTCAATCCCAAATCATTTCTCTAAGGTGTTAGAAAAAGCACCTGGGCTTGGCCAGAGTTGGTTCCCAAGCCACTATGGTGCAATACAGCATTCCAGTGGAGGACCAGTCATGTGAACAACCTGAATTTATGCTGCGTCCCCTGTCATCCTTCAATGATTTTCCCTCACCTTTGGCATGAAATTTCTAAGAAAGCAAAGTTTACCTGATTCAATTTGGATTTGAAATGTTTCAGAGCCCTCACTAGCAACTCATTGTTCTGGTTTGCTGGTTGCAAACAAGCTTAGTGGAAACATAAAAGGCAGGTCAGAGCAAAATTAGAAAAAAAAAACCAACTGTAAAAAGTAATGAAAAAAATAATCTGATCCACATAATTTTAAGATAATTATTGTTATTTAATTCCACCATTCTCTTCTAGAGTGTGAGAGCAGAGATGTTGTTATTTTTTAAAGGAAGAAATATGACATCCTGTTTAATTTCCTCTGAAACAAGACAATCTGGCTTACCAAATATAGCCTGACAAAGAAAAATAGAAATATCCTGATCAAAGATCCAAGAGTGCGGTGCTCCACCTTAAATCCCTCCCACCTATTAGGTCCCCCTTTAGACAAGACAGAGAAACAAATTTCTCACACATCAATGATGCCTCCATAATCAATTTCAAATAGCCCCTTGCATAGGGATGCAAATCTTAGCTTTCTCTTAATAAAGCCTTTTAGAAGATGGATGTACTGATCTGATATTATTAAACGAAAAGTGGTCTCTTTTTAATCTAGAGATGCAGGGGCGTTAGTAACAGAGTGAATCAAAGGCCTGGTCTCTTTCTCTTCCTAATTATCAATAGTGTTTTATAATCTTATTAATATTGATACACAGTATACTGAAGATCTGTTAACGTATAATGTATGTGGAGGATAATTAACGAGATCCGAGTCAGATCAATCGCCTATTTGACAGAAAACGGTGTGTGGCTTATAAATTATACATATGCTAGGTATGGCTAGAAATGTTTAAAGTTTCAGTCCAATCCTTCCAGTACAGCACTGGGAAAACTGATGAACTTAAAGGCACAGTCCCTTGCCTGTTAGGTTTATACTGTACACTCAGAGGAATAACTCTTATTTAAAAATCAAAGAGTTCCATTAACTGCCAAGATCTCAAAGCAGCACAGAAAACACACCTTCTCCTTGTGAAGTGCAGCTAAACAAAAGGCAAAATCTTGTAAGAAAAAGGATGATTAATAAAAGTGAGGTAATTTTCCTTTTGATTTCTGAGAGGAGGTAGCATGCAGGATGTTCCAAATGACAGAAATGATCCCACATCTTCACACTGGCCTTTAACAAGGTTAGACTTGCTAGTGCAGTAAATACAATTAATAATCCAAATTAATATTGCATGTTTTGGTAGGTTTGAGAGCATGAAAGCTTTCCACAGATTACTCTTCACTCCCCAAAGCAGACGCAGCATGATGAGACGAAGGGATGGAAATGTAGAAATAAAACTTTCCTTTTTTGTTGTTGCAGAGCTCCTGATAAGCATGGGGCTGAGATAAAAGGAGATGTCAGGTTTAACAAAAATAACATATTATTATTATTAATAATTTACCTCAGGGATATGACCCCGTGCAATAATGACTGCTTGAGTCTGTGAAACTTCACCAATGTTTTGAAAATGGCTCAGACTTGCTCAGCTTTTCCACAGCGGACCTCGGGGCGCGTTCAGCTGTGGTGTGGGGAGATACGATTCCCAAGGTGGGGAGGCTGCATCAGTCCCTTGTGTTTCATGTAGGAAGGCTTGAACCAGATTAAATAGGCAGAAATTCAGCTTCCTCTGGAGTCAAACTTCTACTGTTGTCAGCAGGAGTTTTGCTTGAGAAAAAATACTGGCAGTGCCATGCCAGACCGTGTTTGAGACAAGGTATACTTCATCAAGTGACCTCTCTTACAGGAAACAGCACCCAACGCTGTGGAGAAAGATGTAAGCTGGGGCTGCACTCATCCTTGGTGTGGATAAATTCCCTCCTAGAATGTCCCAGACTATGCCCGCCCCTGGAAAATGCAAGGAGGACAGAGTTCGTGGCTGCACTCATCTTGGTTGCTTTCAACAACACATACCTCACAAACCTGCCTCACAATAAATTTTTCAGTGGGTATCTTTGGGTCAGAACCTTGTTTCACCTTACCTCTGAAAGCAAAGTGTTCATCCACAAAGACAGACTTCAGGGTTTTTTTGTTTGGTTGGTTGCTTGGTTTGTTTTGTTTTCTTTTTTTTTTTTCCCCATGAACCACTATATAAGCTGTATGCCTGTTAAATACCCCACAATTTTGAGGCAAGCCAAATACTCTTAGTGGCACTCGTGACAACATGACAGGCACCAAACCGGTCCCTAAACACAGGTTTTTTTGAAGTTAGAGATTCAAATCCACGCAATTTACCCCTGGAAGCTGAATGATCCTCAATAGCATTACCCCAAAACGAGTTTGCAGAAGCTGACAGTTCATTTGTAATTAAGCCTTTAACATATGACTGTGCGACCTCGTGTTTGTTGCAACAGAAGCCCTGATGGGCAGACATGAGCCCCAAGCTGGCTACCAGTGGCAATAACCGGATACCGCAGAACTGCCTGATGGAGACTCAGGATTAGCAAAACTTTTCCTGAGTCATCCTTTGTACAGCCCTTGTGGGGCCATCTCAATCAAAGCCTCCAGCCCGCCTGTGGTGTGGTGAGTAAAAGACTTGCCTTGTTAAGGTAAGTGGGGGAAAATTGTTCTGTGCTTTGCCAGGTGAAGTGTTAAGTACAGGATCCATCTCAGGGACGGGCAGGAAAGGCTTTATAGATTACAAAGGCCATTACTTAATAGCCATGCTGTCCCTTGAGCCAAGGTTTAAAGTAAATTATTTAAATTATAATATTATGCCCTTTCCCCTGAGAGGTTCATAGGGCTGCACTAGCATGAATGAGTGAATGCTCACAGCCTCCAGATGAGGCAGCCGTGGCATTCAGGAGCTCAGGTCTGAGTGCTCAAAATGGCCATAACCTCAGAAAAAGTGGACTCCAAACCAAAAGCAGCAACAGTTTTGATACAAGTGAATTCCTCACAGTCTCTCAAGATGAGTCAGTAGCTAAATCAGGTAAAACTGCTCTGGTCTCCTGACTCCCCAGCTCTGTATTTGAGCCATTAGACTCATGCTTCCTTTTGTCCATTAGTGGCTTCATTTCTGTCTCACAGCATTAATTCAGGTTATGTTGCTTGCAGTGTTCCATATAAATGAGCTTAAGACCACACAGGTTCACAGGAATCAGTGCGGTCAGGAAATGCTATTGTCTCTCTCTCACACCTTCTCATAAAGGATCCTCTGGAAGATTTTTAATTGTGTCCTGTCCCCTGATCCAGGCATTGGTGTGGTCACAACCTGGACAGAATCTGGGCTTACGTGTCCCCTCAGTCTGCTTCCCTGTCATTCTCTCCTTGCTGCCTCCATTCCCATTTTACACTTACCTTTCGTTCCACTTTCTTGACACGCCTTAGCCTTGGTTAACTATATTGAAAAAATATGTCGAAAATATTCTTAACTGGAGGTCAAAACTGCTTCTCCAGTTAAGTGCTCTAATCACACATCTTTGCCAAATCTTTCTCTTGAGAAAATCAAGATCAGAAGTCTCCTTTTTGTCCACATTTTCCTCAGACAGGGATATCCATTCAGAAGTGCTGTGACCACACTGCATTATACTCCACGATTTTCAAGTGGGGAAAAAAAAAAGAGCTAATTTTTCAGACTCCGATCCTTGAAGCCTTGAAGGAAAGACTAAGGTATCTCATTTGGATATTCACTATTCACCAGGCCAGGAATCAGTCTTTAAGTATCATTCTGTAGGACAAAACACAGTGAATTACTGTTAAAGATAGCAGGAAAATTGAGGTACAAATCAGCTACAGGAAGGAACAAATTAAGTAGGTAGGGAGCAGCAAGTTCAGATAGCGGGGAGCTGTTCTGGTTTGCAATGCCTGGAATGAAGACACCCCCCTCCTCCCCAAAACAGGCTCCAGCATGCCCGTGGCTCAGGCTGTGAGATATTTATGGCCTAGCCAGCATCAGCCTGAGGCCATGCAAACGGAGCTATTGGATGCTATTTTGGAGAGAGAGTTTCACAACACTGGCTTTTTTCATGCAAAATTGAGGATGTGTATGCATTTTGTAGTGCTTTTGGCTACAGAATCAGCCCTGGAGCAGGGAGACCTGGGTGCCACAGCTTAGCAAGGACAGCTGAGCAGGGCCACCTTCCCACACAACCTTCCCCACCAGTTTGGGAAACCAGTCCCATGATGGACAGACTTGGGAGGTCAGCACTGGGGGTGACAGGGGCAGACTCTGCTCCTCACCCCCAAGGGAAGCTCTGGATCAGCAGCCAGCAGCCAGGCTTCCCAGCTGGGCCTGGAGCTGCTTGTGAAGCTCTGAACGCCATCCCAAACTTGAAGTGTCAGCTGTCCAGGACGAGCTTGTGTGGCCACAGAGGTCAGCTGAGCAGCAATCTCTCTGCCCTGTCCCGCTCCTCCCACTCTCGTGGATGCTCTAAATTACAGCTTAATGCTAATTACCAAGTCAGGGGGTGTTAATGAGCAAGGAAAAGGAGGACATTGAGTTGTGGAGGCAGAGAGGAGAGGCAAGAGCCGCAGAGGTGGCACCACCGCGCCGCCTCTGAGAGGCAGAAGGCCAAGCCTCAGCATGTTGTGTCTCTGCCTTTACACCCACGTGCTCTCCTCTCTCTGTCTGCCAAAAACAAGGACGAAGAGAGAGGACAGAGTCTGGAGCCTGTGGTCAAAGGGATGCAGGAGCTGTAGCCACCCTAAAGCCCCACCCTGCCAGAGGAGGACTCATCGCCTGTGAAGGATGGCTGCCTGTAAGGATGCTCTTTCCTCAGCTAAATCACTCTGAAAGGTCTAACTGTCAAGGTTTTGTCAGAGGACGTCAAAGTACCAAAGTTAAAGAGTCTGTGTCCCACATCTAGGTGCCCCAATTTATATTCCATTACCTTTCTCGCTTTTGTGATGATATGCCAGATTTTACACTTGAGTAGCTGAGGCCCTGGCACGTTTCCCTGTCTGCCATGCTGTTGTGAATGGAGGTGGGAGTGGTGAAGCCTTCATCACCCAGTGCTGCCTCATTGAGGGTGGGGTGTGCCAGTGCTTTCACATCAACAGTTTGTTTAGAGCAAACTGGTGCCACTTTCCGCTGTGTAAAAATCTTCAGCAATTTTGATTTAAATTGTTTAAGGTTGAAACTTTTTCCCCTCCCTGAAGAAACACTGTTTTACAACGAGATAAGTTTAATGGGAAGTCCATAAAGCACAGTTAAGCACCTTGGCAAAATCCAGGGGTAAAACACACAGGTAGTAAATGGTTTGCAGATTGCATAATTTCCTGTAGTCCTTGGACAGGGTGTCTGTACACCTTCTTGGGTTCAAGCACTGTACAAGTGCAAGTACAGTTTCGTCAAAATTCAGAATATGGTTTTAAGGAGCTCTACCCAGCCTGGCAATGGAGAAAGAAATTATTTTCAGGGAAGGGCTGTCTGTCCCGGCCATGACCTGGAGACTGACCCACCATCTCATGGCATTTCATGCCCTAGACTCTGCACTGGCTTTGGAGGGAAATACAGACACCAGCCTCCTTCATGCATACACACTTTATAATCAGCCTGGACTGCTCTAGCAAATACTAGTAGAGTGTATTAAAGATCCATGTCTTTCCCCCAGCTAGTGCAGTTAACTAAGAAGCTTTACTTATAGAGTAAAGCCAGAATTTTACAAAAATCTCATTTCCCAAGTAGGCAGAAAAGGAAGAGAGCAGAAATTTTAAAGGCCTCAGCACCCTGGGTGCTCACTGAAGACTAAGTCCTTTTGAGAATCTGACTGTTAAGGTGTCGCCATGGGAGTTAGCAGAAGTATTGAGCACTTGAGAAAAACAGACCTGAGTTTCATTGCCTGCAGGTATACTTACCTAGAGTTTTTTTCTTAGGATAAGACTTCAAGAGAAAGTGGCTCTAACATAGTGGCTCGCTGCTCTCTTCTTTCTTCCCCCTCCCTTCTCACTCTTCAGTCAGGCAGTTCACTCAACCACTGGAACACTATTCACATTTTTTGCCAGTTGAGTTTTCTACCATGTGGTGGGCTGTTTCAAAGTAGAGCTGAGCCTGATGCAAGGGACATGGTGCAAAGGAATGAGAGCTGGTGCCAGGAAAACCTTCTAAGTCAGTCATTCACTGAAAGTCCGTGCTGCTGAGATGGATGGCCATGGCGCTCTGGTAGCATCTGGACTGCTCGGAAAAAATGGAATAGATTTTGGGTGCTTGAAATATTTTGAAAATTTGGCACCAGCAGAGAGAGAAAGAAGTTTTCAAGTGATGCTAGTAATTTCACTTTAAAATCATATTGTAGCCACTTATGTACAATACAGACACTATTTTGCTTCCCTTCCTTAGGCAGATGTGGGCTTGAGGGCAGATCAAATGTTTTTTGTCTTTAAATCCACACAGAACCAAAATAATGATTTTTTCAGTCACTTTCCAAATGCCCTATTTTAGGGAGAGATGCAAATGCCTCACAGCATCTTCATGCTAACTAAACAATAGCAATTTCTCTTTTACTAGCAAGGCCAGAAAATTAGAAGTTAACATAACAGTCATCTTTTTCTATCTGCTTGCCACTCTTAATCCTCCTCCCCATCTTTTCAAATCCTTGAGGGAAGCAGATGAGCTTTCAGCGTGCCTGGAGGTTCCTGCAGATATATGTTTGTACAAACACACTCACTGCAACCTTGACTCTCCGTTAATCCATGCAGGTCATGGTGAGCATACAAACCCCAGCCACCTCGTCCCTCAACAAGGATTTACGAGTCAGTGCAGAGTAAAGACACTATAGTTAAGGCTACATTGACCTCTTGAAAGGTATTATAGAATGTTCACTCATCTCTTGTGAAGTATGATCATAAATAAATAGCGGCGCATGAATGAAGCACATTTCATGAAGCACATTTCATGTCATAGTACATAAATACATTTAACTTCACAAATTACAGGAGTCACTGTAACCAGCTGACTCATTGAAAAACGCGGTACAGTTTTGGAAGATAAACTTCTACCTAAAAAATTATGTATTACACACATAGATACTGAGTTACTAAACATAATACGCATATCAAAATGTTATCTGTGTAATAACTGCAAAGCCACAGATAAACCGTTTTATCATGCACCTTTGCCTTCATGTGTTTTGCTGTTTTCCAAGGGTTCAATCCTATCCCCATACACTTTACCAGCACAGGAGCTTTGAACTTTCAAAAAGAAAGAATGAAATTATGACTGTCATGTAAATCAGAATCAGTGAGAAAATGCACTTAAATTTAAGGCAGGGGGGAAGCGGGGAGGAGGCAGAATGTGAGTGAATCCTTAAAAGCCCTCAACTACCACAGCTAAAAATGAAATTTTTTCAAACCTGTCCCAGGATTAAGAACTATGATCCTCTAAAATTCAAGGGGGAAAATGTGCACATACATTGTGATATCTGTGTCATGAAATTGTAAGTTCTGCAGTACATAGTTGGAGGGTTTTTTCCGTTTTTACTACAACTTTAACCAACTCACACTGACTTGCCTGAAAGTCCTGAAAGCACACACACTTACACCTATTTTACAATCTTATTGCTAATCTCTTTGAAATCTTGGGGCTATCTGTTTTTGTAAAGCAGAGCATGTGTAGAGGAAGAAGATCTAAACATTTATGAGAGTAGCGACAGGAGCTTTGTACCACTGGAAAAGATACCAAACTCTTGGTGAAGGTGGTCAGACAATGGAACAAGGTGTCAAGAGAGACTGTGGCATCCTCATCCCTGGAAATATCCTCATCCCTTGGGCAACCTGCTGTAGCTGCCCCTGCTCTGAAAAAACAATCTGTAGAGATGCCCATTCAGCAATGATGTGACCTGTGCATGCTTTAGAACTAAAATGAGATTAAGAATCTCTATGCTAAAAATTTCTGCAGTGTTACACATAGCACTATAATACAATGAGAATGGTGTGGTGCAACACGTTGCAATGTTTGTCTCCTTTGAAAGTCAGTGATTGATGTATGGCTGTTAGAAAGAGGTGTTTTTTTTAAAAGTCAACAGACTCTCACAAATACTTTCCTTGAGCTTTTTAGATCTTTTTCCTTAATGCGCTCAAATGCTAAGCACCATTCCAAATTCATGTCAATATATCTATTGACATCTTTCTTGCTGTTTTCCTCTTCTTCTATTCTCTGTGGTATCAGTCTTGCCAACTGCTCCTGAGATCTTTGGTTATGATCTAGCAAAGCCCTTAAGCACATGCTTAACTTTAGGAATGCAAACAGTCTTTCTGAATTCAGCAGGACATTTCCTTTAACTGCTTGTCTGGGCTGGGGCCAGAGTGCTCAGTGCTCTATATACAGATCGAAATATAATAATTCACACACGGTTAGTTAGAAAATCACTGCAGAGCGTGAAATAAATTGGAACAGATTTTTCCCAGTCCTTTTGCAGAATTTCGCCATGAAACACTACAAAAATTCTACCAGCTCTGAATGTAGTTTATAAATTAACAGAATTCAATTCATCAACATATGTCATGGAAAATATCTGTTTTATACACGAAGTTACTTTCATATGCACGTATTTTCTCTTTGTCTCCCTCTCATGCAGGCGCGCACACACACACTCTTAGGAGACTTAGGCGTGTTTGACTCTGTATCTTACTGTGTTCCTCAGCAAATGTCATCACTTATAGCTTCTTCTAAAGTTCAAGAAATCTGCACAAATTGCTACGTAAAAGTTCCTGATACTGTAAGTTATTTAAAGACATTTTAGGGGAAGCTGTACAGAAGTTTACCAGCAGGCTGCAGATAAGCACGAACAAGGCAGAGGTGCAAACACGAGACCAGTCTAGCACGGTCAGGCCAAAGGTCTGAGTTCTTGCTATACCAGGTGCCCAGATAAGGGCATAAGAACAGGGCAGACGTATCGTGGCATTTATATATCCCAAGTTTATTCACTCGGCTTCCAGCAGATCAGGTCTTCCCAAGACTGAATGGCATATCAAGATTGACTGGTACATTAATTTTTAAAATGCTTTTAATTCTATTACTTTATCTAGTCTCTTTTTTTCATCTGTGTGAAATTCTGGCACTCACAAAATCCTCTGGCAAGAAGTTTCACAATTTGCTCCAGTCTGTATTCCGTGAAGGAGTACCAAAAAACACCTGCTATTTTTTTGTGAATGTACCACTTGCTTGCTTCATGCAAGAACTAGGGGCAGCAAAAGAAACAGCAGTTTCTTATTCACCTTCCATGTGCGATTCATGATTTTATATTCTACTATAACATCCCCCTTTGCCAGCTCTTTTCTTAGCTGAAAAATCCTCCTCCATCTAATCACTCTCCTGCAACATCCTTCGTACAAAGGAAGAGCTGATGTGCTGGAAGAGGCAAGCTGTCTGCTTCAACAAGGTACTTCCAAAGGAATTGAAACTCCCAGGCTAATGAGACCTGGGCCAAGAGATTCTGCTAAGTTGTGATTGCTTAAACTTTTGCATTGAGGTAATGAACACCTCCTTGTGCATCGACTAAAGTCTGCGTGCAGCTAGTTGTGAGCTGTAAAATAATGTCATACATGAATGGCAAAAGCAAACTGTCCTTTCTTTTTACTGCTAAAACAAGGGAATCAGTGAAAAAAAAAATGTTCATGTGAAGCATTCTGCTGGTTCCAAGAACCAAAGTTTGTGGCTCTCTTTTTGTCTCATTTAAGACACAGCAGTGGAAGATTGAAGGGTGGAGGTGAGACCAGTTTCTTCCTTGACATATTTACTTCAAATTCTCTTTGTGGGTTTTTGCATAGTTTGCAGATGTACATGTGAGTGTGTCTTAATTCATTGTACACTACCCCAGGGTTTAGACAGAACTGCCCAACAAACTACATGACTACTAAAAAAATTATTTACACAGGTCAGATTAATAACTGAAAACAACAAAAGTAATGAACAACAACAAAAAAGCACCTTTTATATGTCATACTCAAATTTCTTTCACCTAAGTATTGTACATATTCAAGACTGCAAGACTACCTCCATCTCTGAGAGCTGATGTTCACACCTGCTTCCAGATGTGCCTTCTCTTCTGATAAAATCAGTTATTGTTAACCTGCTTTGCATTTCTCATAAGCTGTACTTATCGCTGCATTTGCTCCCACAGTATTCCTTCATGTCTGAAAGGCCTAAATCTCATATTCCTGCTATAATGCTTTGAGACCATGAAATGTGTCACCAAAATGCCTAGAAAAACAGAGGCCAATGCACTGCCTTTATTTGCAAGTGTGTTGCTTTATGTACTTCAGTTAATCCAGTACTAAAATGGGATGAAATCTTGGCTCCATGAATGCCGGCAGCAAAACTCACTGACATCAAGGACGTCGGGAATCTACTGACTTTTGCCTGTCAAGTGTTGCAAATCTGTCTGAGCTGATGTCTGTAAAATAAGACATGAGATAGAAACCCAAGGATTCTACCTCAAAACTTGTTGCTGCTCTATGGGAATCTGTAACTCTTACAAAGTGTCTCCTAATGGACATTCTTTCTTCTTGTTTTTCTTGGCTGCTGTTGAGTGTTTCTGGTGTGCCCAAGCAGGACGAGCACTGGCCGTGCATCCAAATGTAGCAGGTACAGCGCGTCTGCACTGGGATGTTAATGAATGTTGGCATCAGGAGACTGGCTAGGGAAGAGCCCTGTAAGAAAAGCCTTTTATTTCAAAAGGTTCTGCTGTGCCCCATGGCTGAGGGACAGAGTTTAGTGCGTGTCCACTGGGTTGCAGAATTTCTCATCACGGTGCCTGAGAATTTGTGTCCTGTCAAAACTGTTGAGGTAAAATTCACAAAACAGTCTGCAAGCGTCAGCTCTCCAAAATATCAGAGGCGCAGCTGGTATCCACTCTACACCCTCCAACAGCTGAGAAAGCAGCTAAATGCACTTAACTGAATGTGATTCTCTGGGATAAGTCTTGGTTGTTCAACACGAACAACAAAATCCCCTCAGTTTTTTCATCAACTTCACCTTGATTTCCTAATTTTAAAACACAAACAGGGTTGCTACCCTCTGTTCTAGCTGTAGCTCTACTTCTTTGTGCAATGTATAAATACAAATATATTCCTCTTGCATTAAAGAGATGTACTACAAATGTTTTATACTAGGAGGTAGGACAGAGCAACTTAAAAGTAACAGTGGGTAGCACGGATAAAGTTCCTACGAGAGTCCAGACCAGATGTCAGACCAGACTTGATGTCATTAACTCTCGTTAGCACTTGGAGCTCAGACAATGGCACATTTAAAGTACATGGGTGGCTTCAATCCATTTCCTAGTGGGCAAGTGTCCACCTGACAAAAGCACCGATAGCATTGGCAACGTGCAGAGCACTGGCAGCTCACCCGGGGCAGCCAATGGACAGAAACCCATGGCAGGGACGCTCTCATGCTTCCAGAAGAACGTTTCCAAGGCAGGTTTGTGACAAACTGATGGGAAGCCAAGTGTCCTGCCACTTGGCCTGTAGTGCCAAGGTGTTAGCATGGCAACGTTCCCGTTCCCCAAAGACACGTTTAATCTTTGACAAGGCACAGTGTTTGATAGCAGAGTTGTTTACATATGCATGTGCTCAGCTGAGCTGAGGTGTACTGCGCTGTCAGTGCCACATCACTCACTGAACAGGCTTCCAAGCACCTCTGGTAGTTTTACTGCTGAATAGAGAGAAAAATGGACACATTTTAATCATTAAGCCCTATTTTCTTAGCGGTAGCACAGTCCACAAAGATACTGTCTATGAAATCCTTTAGTCACAAGAAATAAAGTCAGTGATTGATTTGTATTCTGCAGTGCACCCTCTGGCTAAAACCAAGTTATAAGTACCAAATGGTTGAGATGGGGCTTGTGAAAGGGCAGTTATGTGAGTGGCACTAGAAGAAAAATGTTAATAAAGGGCAGTCCATTGAACTGAGGTTAAATGCTTTCATACTTCTCAACCAACCCAGAAATGTCCCTGCATTCTCATTAAAGAATGTTCTTTATAATCTGATGTTTTACCTTATTAAGGAAGGGGGAACTTGATGATCAAGAAATATTACTTCCTTGAAGAGAAACAAAGGTAACAAGGATATAGCTTAAAAATCCTTTATTCCTTTCATTTTCTTCAAGCATTTTTCTTGTCTTCTTGTTCATTTGTCTGAGCTTTATCTTATTTTTAGAGTTTAGTTGCTTTTTTAAATGAGTAAATTTGAAGAAGTTCAGAGGCTTGTCTCTAACTGTGTGCAGGCTCTAGTGCTCCTGAGGCAGGGCCAAGCCAGGAGAGCATCCAGTCTTTCTGCTGCCACACCAGCCCCAGCCCCATCAGCAGCCCTGCTCAGCCTCTCTTCTCACACCCCAGAGTCCTCCGCAGCACTCCCCCAGAACCAGCAAAATCTACCCAAATAAGTATTTGAGGCTTTGGGGTTTCCCAGACTGACCTGGAAATCTCAGAGAAACACAGCCCTGCCAGGTATAGTCCACCAGAATCCTATTTCCAGATTAAAAATGGCAAAAATCCCAATACAGCAGGAAAGGACTTTACAGAAGTTAGCAAATGCCTGTAGGTGTTTAAGTTGAGGTTTGGGATGTCATCGAGTCTGGCCGATGAAGAGTGAGCTTGCAGGAGTTGATGCCAGGCACACAGTGGAAAGTTTGGGTTTAAACCAGATGACTCTGTGCCTCACAGGTAGGACCGCGGACCTGGCACCTGGTGTATCCTACAGTTGTGCCAGTTTCCAGCTATGCCACTGGGCACAACTTGGGCTTTGGAACGCTTTGAGGCTGCCAGAACCTCGTCGCTAATTTAAGCTCACAGAAAGTCCCACGGAAGTTTTCTCTGTGTTGTCATTGCCAAGGGGAGTGATCGATAAAAATGGTTCGAATTGACAAGCCTGGTGTAAGGATGCACATGTTTTGGGAGAAGCCCTGCAATGGACACAGGGATGTACTTGAATGGAGATTCCCCCACAGTGGCCTGCACAGCACTGACCTGATACAGCAAGTGGACTGACCGTCAAAAAAGTGTTGCAAGGATGGTGTCTCCTTTCTTAGGAAGGAGTGTCACATCTTTCTGCTGCATTAGGGAACAGCATACACCTTGATTTTAAACCATATATATGATAAGCCAACACTTGCTTTAAATTTTAAATTAGAATAAAATAGCATTTTTGTAAGTGTTTGAGCCAATGACCATTTAGTTACAGATGGCATGTTTGAAAGTCAGGTATGTTTGATTCCGGACTTTTCTCTATAAACAGCTTAACCTTTTTTGTTTAGCAAATGCTAGATTTAAAACAAGTCTGTCTGTATTGACTGAGTAGTGTTTTTTCTGTTACAGAAGTGTTTAATCCTGAGAAAACTCAGATCTGAAAACCTCTTCGTTGGCTGAAATGTTCAAAGATTTAACAAATTCAGCAAGTGGGAAAATTAATCTTTGAATAGAAGAAACAATCTGACAAAATAAGCCATAAAAGAAGGTGCCAGGTGTCGCAAGGAAGTTCTTAATGCAGCACTTGCTTAATGTATACTCAAAATGCATCCACTTTTGTTCGAAGATCCAACAAAACATATGAAATTGGGTTACACCAATTCTCTTGATCTATGAATCTTCCACTGTGTCAAAGATAATACACCAAACAAACTTACATGTAAATGGTGTGATAAAATGATCTACCGTATACATTATCATCCATTAATATTGTTGGGGCTAATGCATTTCATCTGTCACACACTTTGTTTTATATTATCCCCACCTTACTAAAAAAATACCATAAAACCTGCTGGGTTGACAGCCATGCAGGTTACCTGCTGGGAAGCAAAAGTCCAAGGACACTGTTTCCTGTCACTGTTTTGCCCACAGCTGCAGGTGAAGAAGGAAGTAGTGCAGTCAGGTTGTGAGGAAAGGTGTGCTCTGGGCATTGCCACTGTCCTTTGGATATGTCGCTTCATTTCTTTATGCTTATCTTCCTCCTCCACTGAGTGTGTTTGTAAATAAGTGGAGCTGCACCTGTTCTCACAGTAACCAGTGTGACATGCCCCACGCCTGGCAGAAGCCTCCAGGCTCTGTAGTATAGCATAGTAAGTGAAAAATAACAATTCATAATAAGATGAGAGACTCTGAGATCACTCTGACCTTGAATTCTCTACTGTCTTTTAACAGGGAGAGGGTGAAATTGGATAGAAACAGCCCCCTCATTTTGTGTAGAGCCACCAATGACCCAGGCTGCATTTGAACCACAGCCCTAGAGGCGAAAGGCTTTGTGTCTCATTGCCAATTCACAGCAAGAACATAACTTGAGCCCACACACTAATGCTAAGCAAGGGCTGAGTGTTACTAATCCTTGTTCACATATCTACACCTATTAAAATCACACGTGTGAAGGTTTGCAGGACTTGTTCTTTTACTGTAGTGATTGGGCCTTTCATAATGTGCTCTTAAATAAAAAAAAAAAAACTAACTGAAAAAAAAGGAAAATAAAAAGACAAATGCAAGAACAATATATGGCTTTCTTTCTCAGACATATTATGCTGAATGGCATTGTTTGGCTTAAACTGAAACACGTTTTTAGAAGGCTGAGAAGAATGTTTAGACATAATGATTTAAAAGACTCATTATCGCAGGTGCTGCACTTTATTCTCCAATTCATTCTTATTGCCAGAAAACCACCTCCACAAAGGCTGCCTGGCAGTGTCCCTCCCACTGGAATGCTTGCCCTTCTCCCTGGCTGCATAATGTGTGGAGGGCAGGATTATCCAACTCACTAACCATCCCTCTTGGCCCATGGGCTCCAGGATGATGGGGAAAATCTACTTGGATAAGATCTTTCAGATTCTGACTTTCAATGACCCTGTGACAGAACAAGATAGAAAACTGCTGCTTTTTAAAATGCCAGGTAGTTACTTTCAGCTGCTAACAGATTTCCTCATTCCTGACAGAATTTATAAGCATCCCTTATAGTTCTTTTTTTTTCTTCATGTGGTATCAGACCTGAAAACTTTAAAGAATTCTCTTGAAAGACCATTTTATCCCTCCTGATGTTTGCATCCCCATGGACCAGGCGTTTCACAAGGGAGACCAAGTGGAGTGACGGAAGATGAGACTGCTTTAAAAGAAATATTCTCTGATTTTTTCAGCAGATGACAGCAGCCAGGGGTGAGCAATGGAACTTGTTTGTCCAGTGCTTTTGTGAGTACAATCACAGCGCTCATAGGTTGTGTGTTAGAACTGCAATTGCTCATGATACAACTTTGAGCCCTTTACTGATACCTGTGCAATCATGCAAAATAAATCTCTTAACTGTTGTCTTACACATCATACTGTTTTTTCCCTGATGCTGATAGGAAATTATTCCAGGTAAATCACACCTGTCTGGCAGTTAAACAGTTTGAAATGTAAAATGCCAAGATTTCCTCCCCTATGCTCTTCTGTATCCATAATTCCAGTCCTACTTCTTTCACTGCCATTCTTTGATCCATTGTTTTTTCCAGTATAAACTCGTATCATCACTTCAATATCTTCACATATCCAGGATCTTGGTCATCTCTTTTAAAAAGTCATCTGTATCGTGATCTTTTTTGGCTATTGCTGTAAAATCACAGCTTCTGCAACCCGGTGGTCTGCGGAGCATGGATGGATGTTCTGTTTGGGTGATGTCCAGTCATGTCATTCCAACTCCAAGCTGTCACTTCCCAACACTCCTACAGGCAGCCAGTTTTTTTGTTAGAAGAAAACAGGACAAAGTGTTTATGTTTAAAATATATCGTTATTTTACTAATGCTATTTTCTCACATAAGCAAATAGTGTATTTTTCATGTGTTATGCTATTATGGTTAAGAGATGGTCTGTGTGGGATGAAATAAAAAATAATGGTCCGTGACATCAGGGNTGAAATCAGGGACAGAAGGTCAAGTATCCACAGAGCAATATAAAGAATTTGTCCCCATTGTACACAGATTGGGGAGTCCACAGTCACTCTTTATTCATATTTTCTGTACCTTTTGTTGAAATTATTTCATAAAAATTACACTCTAGAAAGTGACATGGCCTTCCATTGCCTTCTGCATGTCACAGTCAGTAAGAATAAAAGCACTTTGGTTTTATAAGGAAATAAAGCTTCAGTGTAATGTGTATGAACACATGTGATCAAACCCAAGTAATCAAGTCCAAGTCCTGTCATCAAGGAAAGTTTCTGATCCTAAAACCAAATAGGGCCAGGAAACCTCTCAAAAGTCTTCACCTGCCCTAACTGCCAACACCTGTCAGTCAGCATCAGTCCTCAGCTGAAGTCAGGTATCAAAAACCCAGGGTATTTCTTGCATACACCTGTACTTTTCAGCTGAATTCCAAGAAAACCACCCCAGACTGAGCCAGAGCAGAGCCAACCAAGCAGTTTGCTCCTGGTGAATCTCTAATGAGCCCTTGGGTGGTGGGTTGCTGTGAGTCTGAATGAGCCTCTCAGTGCTGTGGTGATCTCCCAGTTGATTTTCTGGTTTTAGTGAATACATATTTTCATTTGAAGCCACTGCAAAAATTATTTCATGCTGAATACAAGCATTCCTGGATCTTATAAACAAACAGTATAAATAAAGCAGCCAGCCTTCAAGTGTGACTTTGTTCTAGAGAAACATTAAATGCAGTGCATCACACACTCACTCACAGTCACTCTCCTCACCCTCTTCTTAATTTATACTTTCTTTTATTTGCAGGCTTTTAAAAAATAATTACCCAGCATAGCACAATTCGCCATCAAACCAAAAGGAAGAAAAAGTAACCCAGTACTTTACTCAGAGGTTGGAAATGCTGCAGACAGAAATTGTTAAGTCCTTAACATATCAATCCAGAGTTGTATAATTCACATCCAGAGCTGCTAGCAAGTCACAGGGGGGTGACTTAATACGCTCCCCAAAGTCCATTATGTTATCCATATCCAGGAAGATATCTGTGCCAGGGTTTTCTTGAATCAAAGCGATGTCCACCATTCTTCAACTGTGAGCCTGCTGAGAATTTTTTTTTCCAGTTTCTGGCAAATAGATATCTGGCTGTAGTACATGCCAGATTGATGCACTTTGTGACTGATCCCTTAATAATATTCAAGTCTCCTAGCCCCAGAACACAAAAGCTCAGCAACTGCACAGATACCTACCTCCAATATTTTTTGCTGATATAAAAAAAAAAAAAAAATTCTGTTGTCTCCCTCCCCCAAAATGTACTCCTTCTCTTATGCTAGACCTCACAGTTTTAAATATGGGGGGGTTTGCTTTCATATAAGTCTAGTGATTAACAGATGTATTTTTAGTTTTAGCAAATGTAGAGAGAGACTACAAGTGAAAGACAGAGAGAAGGAGAGAGAGAGGGAGGAGGAGAGAATACGTGTGAGTTTTACACTTGGGGGCCACATTGCATCTATGCAATATTTTCTAATACACGTATCATATTAAGATGCCCTGCATGACTTCAGGGCTTCCTCCATCATTCACAGTTATGACTCTTAAGCCAAATCTGTGTGTGGAGCTGTTTTCTAACTCTGATTAAAAATTTCAAGGATATCATTGTTAAAAACATTAACAACCACCTATTGCAAAATAAGCATTTTTTTAGAAATCAGGAGCTAAAAGTAAACAGCCCAGTCTAGCTTCATTTCTTATGTTTTTATTGCTGCACCCCTGTGAAAATGAATAGAGGGAACTGTTTTATAACATTGTGCTGCTGTATAATGCTCTTTAGTTACAATATCATGATATATTAATACATATCTACACTTCAGTCTTCAGCAGTTTCTTTCATCTGAACAGATGAGATCTAAGCCACCTTTTTTCCCAGTCTTTCTTGATTTTTGGACCCCTACAAATTTCCAGTGAGAAGTATGGCCCCCTTTAGCACTTCCATATGCAGGAATTGCTCCATAGCATCTGCGAACCCATTTTCCTTAACCTTTTATTAGTAAGGGTAGCAGGAGTCTGTAGGTCACAGACTGAAAACATTTTCTAAGACCTTACAAGTTAATTAAACTGCAAACCCCTCACCCATTTGACCAGCAATACCTCCAGTTTGCAAAGGTGCTAGCAAAGGGACAGAGAGGATCATTGTCTTCCCAAGAACAGCCCCATAGATGGAAACTCCACCTGGGACACTGAATTTCCAGCTTCACTGTTAACCTTCATTCTTCTTGGGCAGTGGTAGATCTGTTCGTGTAAACAGTGGGCACAGAGATCTGGAGATTTAAAGGCTCCTTGCAAAGGAAGCCACTGAGCCTTGTTGCTTCACAAGTAGGATTTTGCTGTATTTTCAGTACTACCAAGGCTTTTAAAAATGCAATCAGGCTTTTCCCCCTGTTCTTTGGACGATATAAAAATCACTGCATCCTAGATGTTGTGGGCTTTTTTCCTTTATTTTTCCTTTCCTTTTTTTTTTTTTTTTTTTGGTGGGTGTGGTGTTTGGCTAGAAGTGGGGGCGTGAGTGTTTGTGTGTTTAAGAAAAG
>VYZQ01058486.1:1751-13052 GCA_013400655.1 Mystacornis crossleyi | reverse complement strand
AAAAAAAAAAAAAAAGCAAGGCAACCCATTAAGTGAAGATCAGAAGTTGAACAAATTGGGAAGCTCCTTTTTGTGGAACTGTTAAAATCCTCTGGTTTTGCTTATTTGCTCTTAATTATAACCTTGTGAAATGTGCAGCTGAGATTAAATCATTGTCAAAGTTTCGGCCCTTGTGCCCTTCCATCAGGACGTGTGAGAGTTCCCCCTGCGCATTCTGAGATAAGTCTGCACTATTTTTGTTAGAATAGTTCATGCATTCAGAGCGACTTGTTCCAGCACAGATAAGGCAAGTGGTGCTTTATGATGTACGAGCTGGTCCTGCTGAAGTGTGTGTTACAACAGGCTAAGTATCACTTCCCTGTCTACACTGCCAATTTGGAGTAAACTGGGAGATTCTGTTTAAGCTTCTGAGTTGAACTCCTGCACAGAGATTCCCAAACTCTGCAAAGGAGACCACTGGTAAGTCTGTGGGAGGATGGTGGGTCTGAACGTGTTTATTTCCATTTCTTTGTAAGATAAAATTGAGTTAAGAAAAAATTAAAAGAAAAGCTAAAGGCAGTCAACAAAATGTGCATTTTTTCCCTAATAATTCTTTCAGTGGCTGTAACTGCAAGGGATTTGATGTGATTTTAGCCAGAAAAGGAAAAGGGGTTGATATTTGTGGGTGGGAGAAGAGGTTCACAGCGTAATCTCTGTGTGATCACAGCATTAGTAACTCTGAACGAGCAGTGTGGTGAGCAGTGGGACTTGGGCAGTCTGTTCTCCGTGCACCTTTCCCCATGGATTCACCTCTCTGCCAGCCACACTGCCCTGTCTCTATGGACCTTCCCTCCCTGGGGTGCTAAGCTGGACCTCTCTAACAGCCATTAAATTGGAGGACATAAATTAATCTCTCCATCTCCTGTCACATTCAGCCGAAGTTAATCTATGGTTACAAACGCTACAGCATGATGAGGTGAGCTGCTTTTCTCTGCGAAGTCAAGATAAAAGAGGTGAGATTGTCAGCCAACAAAACTAGGGAAAGTTAAACTTCATATATCTCTCTGATGAAAAACAAGCATAATAAATCTTTCAGAAAGTAAAACAAAACAAGGGCGCTCTGTGTTGTTAAGAAAAGCAAATCCAGAAGGATTTTACAGAAACTTTTAAGAGTTCTGGTCAAAGCTATACTAGAATATCACATATTCCATTGAATTAACGTCGGTGCCAGTTCAAGAGACTGTATCCCCAATGTCACGGTCTTGGCATTTCTCTTAAAACCAGAGTTCGTAGATGTCTGTCTCTCAGTCCTTGTGCTTTCTGTATTAAAAAATGGAAATGTCTATCCATTAGAGTCTTTATGGTCAAGATTTCAACTATGGAATGAAAATAGGAGCATACTGTACAGTGACTTAATACTCCAGACAATAAATTCAGGGTATACAAAGACGTTTTCTGTTGGCAGCTAGTAGCTTTTTCCTTCTAGGAAGCATCTTCATTAGAAATGAAACTCAGCTTGTAGGGATATAAAACTTTTGTGTGTAGTCTCTGCCAGTCCTCCAGGCACTGGCTGCAGCCAATGGAGCAAGTCAGGTGCCCTAGCAAGGTGAGGCATTGCACAGTGGGGATGTTTCAGCCTAGCTGGGATAAGCCACTGTTTGGGCCTCTTTATTAACTTTGCAGGCTGCTCAGATGACCAGCTTAAGGCCAGGCAAGACAAAATAGTCTCTGATATGTTACTGCTGCAGATAATCTTCAAATTTGTTTTCACTGCCTTATCCTGCAATATGCAAAACATAAGCAGAGCCCTCTGCCTGTGGTGTCCCACTGCTGCCAGGGAGGAAAATGTGAACGCAAGAGGACCTGTTCCATCATGGACCACAGAACTGCAGAAAAAGGAACGAAAGTTACTGCTGATGAAAAGGCAACACAAGATGATATTCTTTTGTAGTATTATTTGGTTGGAACAAGAGGAAAATGAGTTTGAAATAGAATTGTGGTGCTATTTTTTCCTTTTTTATTTTTTCCCCCGGAGAGGGTAATGAACAACTGCTGGAACAAAATTTGCCTACACTGGAAGGAGAGTTCTGACTTGAAATATTTAAAACCAGGTCAGATGTCTTTCTAAATGAAATATTGTAGCTCAGCTAGAAATGACAGACTCATGGCAGGAACCACTTGTTGAAATTCAATGACCTTTGTAATACAGGACCTCAGAGCTGAAGACTGTAATAATCTCCTAAAAATCCTACTTTTATTTATTTATAATGAAGTAGTGCTTAGATTCAAATAACATCTGCTTGCAGAAAAAAACCCCAACATATTCTTAAAAGTTTTGTTGTGCTAAATCAAAACTAACATTGCTATTTTCTGCTAAACATTGTAAATAAGCTTAGTAAAAATAGACAGTCATTGCCAAAAGAGCATATAATACCCATTTTCTAATATAAACAACTAGATTTGTGCACAGCAAGAATCTAATGGATTTTGGTAACAGATTCATGCACACATGACCTAATTGGTGGAACAGGACTTCTGGGCATATCAAGTACCCAAGGCACAGTAAAAGCTCCCTGCATGTCCTGAGGTGGCTACAGGAGGTCACTGATGACAGCACTTATTTGTCCAGACAAGAACAACGTAAGGTCTGATTCTGCAAGCTTTGGATTATCCTCCCAAAGAGAGTGGAGGTAGTTTGCCACTTGTCAGGTTTGAAATCGGAGGAAGGAAGGAATTTCATATTCCTACAAGATGGTAAAATGCTGTCTTGCCAACTTTGCTGTAATTGTCCCGTACTGCAACAGTCCGTGTTTCAGTCATAAATCATTTAGCTCTAGTGCCACAGGAAAGTATGCAAAATGGGCTGCATATGCTATTTTAGCTATGTTCTCCACTCCTGCCTGGACACAGATTGCTTTAGGTCAGAGGGACAAAGAGAACGAGCCCGAGGACACGTGTATTTTCATAATCATGTGCACAGTTTTCCCAGGTCTTTTGAACGTAGATTTCTTCATTCTGGGCCACCAAAGAAATCTAGAGGACAATGTTAGTCTATCTATGTAATCCCTGCTTTCTTCTGCGTGCCTCTTTGGGAAAAGCACTGCCTTAGCTCCCTGCCTTTGAGAAGGAGTCTAAGCTAAGCAGCCTGGCAAAGCACAGAAAGAAGATGGTGCCTCAGGCAAGCAGTGGTGATGCCAATTCTACCACAATGCCTTGAATGCCAGATTATGTCTTCCCACGGATGCAGGAGATGTCCTAAGGGTGCTGTTGCCTGAAGAATTACAGCGGTTCTTGTACAACCATGAGTTGTTGAAAAAAAGTGAAAGGAGCAGGTGTAAATGATAGACTCGTGCTTCAGGTAAAATAGCAGACAAAACACACTGGGCTTCTTTTTGTGAATGCAAGAGCCACCTTTGCCCTTTGTGTCTCCCAAACTAAACAGAACAGTCTCCAGTGGAGTTTTACATCTACCACAAGCCTTGAAATCCAAACACGGTGCATTTTCTGTGGGATAGGTGCTGATCACAATCTTGTATTTGTCTTTTGGTTTGAAATTGCAATCTTCTTTCCCTTTTTCAGAGGCAAGCTTTCTGAAGGAGAAAGTAAATCAAGAAAGACTGACTTGAAGAACCAGAGCAGAAAGGTCCTGGGAACTATTGTCTCTTCTTTTCCCAGTTTAGTAGATGGAGGAGGTTTGGAATTACTCCTATAAATTATCCCCCTTACATATGCCTCCTGTAGTGCCTGCAGGTCCATCTCTTCTGTTCCTAACGATCCTGCATTAAGTAAGGACAGGGAGCTCAGAAACCAGCTCCGCTGGAGCTAATTGCAATACTTCAGGCTGGAATAACTTTCCCAGAAAGGATCCTGCTCCAGAGCGCCTGACAACTGCACCTCTCCAGAGACACCATCTAGAGGCACCAGCAACAGACAGGGCCTCTGATGCAATAAGTCTTGGGAGGACTCCTGAGACACAGGGAAAGCACTTGATGTTGCTGCTATCCTGATTGTTTTGGATAGCTCATTGTCACCTAATTGTGCTGTAGGAAGGTCTGTCCATTCCCTCCTGTCTGCTCATTTATGCCCTCAGGCTATGTAAACGCTGAATGTGCCTGAAACAACAGCCAACCACAAAGTCTCCAGTGCCACTCTTTTGGTATGCGCTAGCTCAGATTCCTTGTTGCAAGAAAAACCTCTGTCTGCTGATAAATGGCAGCATATTTTACAAAGAAAGACTGCTCTGCTTCTTCAGCAGGGCTCTGTCTACCTCCTTGGCTGACTTGAAACTGCATGATGTTGTTGGGAGGCCTTTGCCGAATGAGGAGGGAAAAAAGGAAGACATATGCTTCAGGAGCTGGAGGAAGAAAAGGAAAGACCAAAGCAAGCTTTTAAGCAGAATTATTAATCAGAAAATTATTTGTTAGGAAATAGTAAAATACAGTAAATATCTCTGCTGTAAATGGCCTGGCCGAGCTATTGAAATATTCTCAAGGAAGTTAAGAAGGGTTTTCCTGAGAACCCTTTTACTTTGTTTACGCACTAACAGATCAACTATTAATTAATATGATTGTAAGCTTCAAGTGTCAGGAGCTTGTTTGCATATCCAGTGGCATAGAGGTGGCTCTGTGCCAAATACTGGTAAAAACTGCTTCTGTGGAGGAATACCCCTACACTCCTGTAGTTTTCTGTAAAATGAAAATGTGCCTTTGGTGGCTCCTGAGAGGAGTTCACTTCATGTGGACATGTGGTTCCAGCCTGCAGACCTGCCTGGGGTTTGGGCTGGATGTTTAACTCTGGCCTTGCAGGAAATGCAGTACTCATTCACATCCAGGCCTAAATTAAAACTTCCTGTCTTAGCCCAAAATGGCATCCACTTGGTCAGCCTCCACCGTCACCCTTACTGACTGCATTTTGATGGTGGCCACAGGCTGTTCTGAAGATCTGAGGTATCTGCGACAGAAAAACACAGTGCCAGAAAATGTGACACACTGAAGAACATGAAATCTAAGTGGGCTGATTTGGAGAAAAACTGAGGCATGAGGGAATGCATGGACTTGCTTGTGGTCTGAGGATTGCTCAGCTGGGACACAGTGGGATGACTCCTATGATTACAAGTCTGTCATGGACAGATACAGCCTCTTTAGGAAAGACAGACAGTCAAGAAAAGCAAGGGCTGTACCTTCTACGTGAAGGAGTAGTACAAATATACGGGAACAGGAGATGAATATATGGGAACAGGAGATGGGCTGGTTGGGAGCTTGAGGGCAAGCCAGTAAGGGTAACACTGTGATGGGTTTGTTACAGATGATCTGATTAGGGTGACAAAGTCAATCATGTCTTTACATAATTAGAAGTCTCCAGGTAACAGTCCACAGTGCTACTGGGAAATTTTTACCTCTCTGACTTCAGCTGTAAGATCAAAACAGTGGGATGGAACAGGGTTAGGAAGTCTCTGGAGTTTGTTGAGGAAAACTTCCTGACACAGATGGTGGGTGATGGTCTCTTGGATCTACTACTCACAGGCAAGGCAGAACTGGACAGGAATGTGATAAT
Source organism: Mystacornis crossleyi (assembly GCA_013400655.1). Taxonomy (NCBI): domain Eukaryota; kingdom Metazoa; phylum Chordata; class Aves; order Passeriformes; family Timaliidae; genus Mystacornis; species Mystacornis crossleyi. Next base: position 7,520 of record VYZQ01058486.1, on the reverse strand, counting down.
CAACAGCAGCTATGGCTGTAGTGACTACAAAGAGCCACAAACGTGACAGGAGTGAAGACAAGCAGTGGAGCACAAACCTGAGGCTTCAGGAGAGGAAACTCTGGCATGCAAGTTAGGACATTACAGTCTGCATAGGCAGACAGTTAAACACATAAAAAACTGTTTGGACGGCCAAACTCAAAGAACAGTGGTAATGGCCTGAAGCCCTGGTTGTCAGTGGCAGGTGCAGGACTAAAGTCTATCCCAGGACCTGTCCTCTTTGACATTTGCATCAATTACCTGGAGGAGGTCTCATCACATTTGCAGAGGACATCAAATTGGACGGTCCAGTTAACATGCTGTAGGGCAGGGCTGCTGTCCACTGGGACCTAGAGAGGCTGGAGGAATGGGCCAACCGGAACATTATGAAATTCAGAAAGAATAAACACAAAATCCTAACTCCTGGTTGTCTCATCTCTGTCCTTGAAGGCTTTTGAAACCTGGCTGGACAATCCCCTAAACAAATGGGTCTGAATTCAGAGCTAAAATTTGTTTTGAGCAGCAGGCTGGACTGAAGGTGTCTTCACATCCCTTCCAACATGAGTGGTTCTGTGATTGCTTGGTATGATCAAATAATCCTATGCTGCTAAACTTGATCGTTTTAAGAAGTTACTACCCCTGGGCTGACTATCGTCATCCATCAGCCAGAATCCCTCCAGCTGGAATGCAGCTGGCGCATGTTCATGTTCCTAGACCATTGCAAAACTAATCCCTTTTACCTCATATTGCAACAGACTACAAATGCATACGCAGCTAGTTACTGTGTATCAGTTGAAAGGGCAGTCCTTTCCGGCCGAGGGCATGCTCGGGGCTATCAGCTTGCTGGGTTCCTTGCCTACCACCATCTGCTCCCAGCCACGGTTCACCTACAAGACCACCCTCACTGACACCGCATTAGTGCAAGCCAAATTATTGTCCTTGCATTATCTGCATCACCATAACATCCACAAACTGGTTAGAGGCCAGCAAAGCCACCAAGGAAAGGAAGACCCTTGCTCCAAAGCACTGACTAAGCCCGAGTAGGTGCTAGAGGCAACAGGCAGAAGAAAGGGCCCAGGGAATCAGCCAGGCAGTGGTCTGCAATCTCAGCCAGTGACCTCTGTGCTCTGGGTCCTTAAATGCCAACCTGTATTCCTTAGACAGTAGAAGCACACTGCATCTGGCTAGTGCCTGGTGTATGCCTGTGACCATATATAGACATTATAGATGCCTACACTCAAGTCCCTTCCTGTGAAATGAGAGTGTTTTGCAATGGTCTAGTGCTTTGGTTGTTTTGGAAAACAGAGACATATAAATACAAATCCAAGGTGATTAGTTTAAAAGGGTCTACCTGTAACTAACCATGGCTAAACATGCTGGTTTCATTTATTTGTTTGTGTTTGGGATATTAGATACAGTCTGGGGCCATGGCCTGCTCTATAGGTGCACATATATCTCCGCTGCACAAATAAATCAAACTAAAGCAGCCCAGTTCTTGTAGACTGACATTAGGATAAGTATATCTTAAGAAAGTTCTTATTCAGACTTGGCTTCAGGCAATAAAACGTCATAGATGTATAACTCTGGTGAGTGAAATTTCTAGGGAGCAAATTAGGCTAAAAACATCTTCTAGAGACAGCTAGAAAGGAATCAGACACCACCCGAAAATAAGGCAAGTTATGCAGTAAATGTTTCATTTATTGGATTTCTTCCATTACTATTAGGGTTAAAAGATGGGTTGTCAATAAAAATGGTATATTTATGGGGGGCTCTGTATTTCAGAAGCCTATTTCTTGTCATTCACTCCTATAGCGCTTGATATCACCTCATGATAAAGTGTGAATAATCCCTGCATGAATGCATATTTCTACCCATTAACGATTTTATTATTTGACAGAATTATCTCTAACAAAAGCAAGCGGTACAGCTGTGGTTTAGGTGCTAAAAGGGAGGGATGTTCCTACTGAGCAATAGCCATGACTTGGGAAGCAGAGCATGGATTGAGACACATTAGGCTGCGTTACAAGCTTGAAAAACAATGCATGCAGTTTTTCAGAACTAATTTTCCACTGTTTCTCCACCGAGTGCAGATAGAAAGGCCTCCTTGCTCAAATAGCACACAGTGACCTGGTCAGTATGTGTGACATCTAAAGCCACAGAGGAATCTGGCAGTAGCACCATGATCTGGTTGTTTGTTGATATTTTCCCTTTTGATAGGTTTCTTGAATTTTCACGTGCGCTTTTTTCAGTCAATGCAAATGACTGCAGACAGGAGCCACGGTTTCTGTGTTTTCATGCTGTCATCTCATCTGCCCCAGAAAAAATTTCCTCTCTTTGCTAACTCTGGAAGAGCCAGTACTGGTAAGACACTAGGCAGATGTGTTTGCTTCCAGTTATTGGAACCTTTTCAATATTGATTTTTTTTTTTTTTGACATTCAGACGAGATTTAATGATCCAAGATTATTTGTAAACATGCAGATTCGTTTGAGCTGTAGACCCAAATCCCAGCCTGGTCAACCAAAGTCCTTTTATCTTTCCAAAATAAATAATTTGAATTTTACACATTGCAATCAATATTGGGACCTCTTGGAGAAGACCATGAAAGCAGATGACTCACCCCAAATATGTAAACATTAGCCAGGAGATCCAGCTGGCATTTAGCAGGCCATATTTCTCCAATAAAGGCTTGGGCCTTTGGTGAGACATTAAAAATTCCAAAACATTTTTCATAAAACAATATATTTCCTTGGCTGCCCTGGTCAACCTCTTCCCTCTTCAGTTCATTGCAATGTGAACTGTGAGGTGAACCTCACATGCTTTTTCACTGCTGCCATTCCGCTGCAGGAGTCTCAGGACCAAACTGTTGGGCCAAAGTGTAAAATGGTGACACCGCTGTCAGTCACCAATCCCCAAAGCTCAGCATTCGGTATATTGTACCAAGTGGTGAGGATTACAAAGCCTTGGAGAAAGGCATTTCCACTTCTTCATCTGTGCTAGAGGTCAGCTTTGGCAAGAAAGCCAACATCTCTTGAACGTGGAGCACCTGGCTTTGTCTCTCCAGTTGTAACCTAGAATCGAGTATTCAAACAATAAATTGTGTTTCATGCCATGGATTAACTCGACTTCTTTTTTTTAATATCGTGTTTCTTTCATCATTAAACACTATACTTTTTTTTTAATCCAAGGTATCACCTGAGAACCTACTATTCAACAGGTGCTATTGACCCCTGGAGAGCTCTCACTTCCCCGACTGTGAAACAAATTGTTACATAAGGGGAAATGATACAAATCAGATGTAGAAGCTATCCAAAGTGACTTGTACTACATCAATTAACCTGTGTTGGTGTAGTAATCATCGACAGTCCTTGGACTTCACAACCACAATAGCTCTAAGCCAAAGTTTGAAAACAAACCCGTGGAAGTTTGCAATAGGAAGAACTTGATGAAAACCAGAACGCATTTTCCTGGCCCTTCACGGGACTCCTCTGAGTCCACCATGGGGTAAAACCCCAGCTGCAAAAACATGCCCAGGAAAAACCTTCCACAGCGGGGGCACAGTCCCTCAATCTTCCAGAGCCATCTTCCACACCCAGGACCATCAGCTGGCATCGGGGCAAACAACACTGAGCTCCCTTCCAGCAGCATTTACCCATGTGAGTAACATAACTTGCACGAGTAACCCAGGTGTGTCATCACCCTCACAAATCGTCTGTCAGTGATGTGACTCACACGTGTGAGTCTACAGAATCAGGCCCTTCTTCTGCAACCAGCTTTGGGCAACAACTGGCTCTGTCCTGCACGCTAACTTTTGATTGTGCTTACTAAGTAATTAGCAACTACACTGGGACTGAAGCAAAAGCATGCTTATTTAAAGAAAAATCCATAGCAGATTGTAAAAAGATCTTAGAAAAACAAAACAAAACTGTGCAACTGTTTTTGTTCATTTGAATCAAATTATAAAACATGGCCCTGCAAAATAAATAGGAGTCTATCACATTTGTATTTCTAATCTCATATTGTTCTGGGATATAAAGGCATTTAAAAATTAAAAAAGCAAACAAAAATGGAGAATATATGTTAAGGTGTCACTCTGCAAGGCACTAGTTTGCAAAGACAGTAAGTACATAATCAGGGGCAAATGGGGAGTCTGCATGCCCACATACAGTTATTTAGTACAATTTCTGAAAGTAAAAAGCAAGTTAGTCAAAAGACCAGTGCAAAAAGAAACTGTTCAATGCATTTGTACATTGAGTTAACAGTGAAGTATTTCATTAGTCATGTTTTTACTTGGTGTCTTAAAATAATCCCTTTTCTGTCTCCATATTCCCACTTAGACATTGTTCACAGACTTATTTATTTATGAAGTCTGAAGGTTAGTCCCTACCTGCTGAGACTAATTAGCCCTGTTCTTTGTGTCCTATGCAATCCTGTCTGATTAAATGTACACATTTGTTTTACTTCTTTTCATGCTTCCTTTCACTCTACTTCTGCTCTACTGATTAATATTAAAGTTGTAAGTTGCAGTGATTTTTTTATTTCTATTTTGTCTGCATCTTTCCCTTTAGTATGCAAATTTCTATGTGAACTTTTTAATGCCTGAGAATTCGTGTTAGCCTTGTCGATCTCTGTATNGCAGCCCCCGGCCCGGGCTCCGCGCCCCGCGGGGACCCCGCGGCCGAACCCCGGACCCCCCCTTCACTTTGATTCCCCCCACCAGCGTGATGTTTACGCCACCACAACTTTTCACTTCTGAAGTCTGGGAGTCCTTGATTCTCCGTCCTGCCATGCTAATTAACTTCTTAGCAGTCACATTCCTTTTCNAAGCAAGTTAGTCAAAAGACCAGTGCAAAAAGAAACTGTTCAATGCATTTGTACATTGAGTTAACAGTGAAGTATTTCATTAGTCATGTTTTTACTTGGTGTCTTAAAATAATCCCTTTTCTGTCTCCATATTCCCACTTAGACATTGTTCACAGACTTATTTATTTATGAAGTCTGAAGGTTAGTCCCTACCTGCTGAGACTAATTAGCCCTGTTCTTTGTGTCCTATGCAATCCTGTCTGATTAAATGTACACATTTGTTTTACTTCTTTTCATGCTTCCTTTCACTCTACTTCTGCTCTACTGATTAATATTAAAGTTGTAAGTTGCAGTGATTTTTTTATTTCTATTTTGTCTGCATCTTTCCCTTTAGTATGCAAATTTCTATGTGAACTTTTTAATGCCTGAGAATTCGTGTTAGCCTTGTCGATCTCTGTATTATTATTTTTATTATTCTTTTTATAGAAGACAGTTTAGCTGAACCCCCCAAACTCTCTAAATATTGCATGACAAATTGGCTTTGTTTTGGAAACCTTATGTGCTGAATGACCCTTAGCATGAGCAGCAGGTTAGATTTCTGGAGGAATGTTTGGATTATTTAGTACAGCCTGTCCCTTGCTTTCAAACACCATTTCCATTAGGCAATTTACTAATTCCCATTGAAATTACTGTCTCCCCCCGCGCCCCTCCCCACTCCCCTCCTTTTGTTCCTTGCCCATGTTAAAGTTTCCAATTGACTCGTCCATTGTTACAATTTGTCACTGCTGGAAGATCAATTTGTTTTCCCCTTCCCCTCGCCACATTAGATTCGGGGAACAGATGCCATTTCTTGCATCCGCATGACTCTGCTCCCCATTTTGTTGCCGTGCAGGCGGAGCCCCGGCCGGTGCCTCCCGCAGCCCCGGCCGGCCCGGGCAGCCCCCGGCCCG
>VYZQ01058485.1:0-10813 GCA_013400655.1 Mystacornis crossleyi | reverse complement strand
CCCGCCAAGGCAAGTGCAACGTACTGNCCGCCAAGGCAAGTGCAACGTACTGACCATAGTGGAAGCCACCACTGGATGGCTGGAGACCTACCCTGTGCCTCATGCTACTGCCCAGAACACCGTCTTGGGCCTGGAAAAGCAAGTCCTGTGGAGACATGGCACCCCTGAGAGAATCAAGTCAGACAACGGGACACATTTCGAGAATAACCTCATAAGCACTTGGGCCAGAGAACATGGAATCGAATGGATATATCATATTCCTTATCATGCACCAGCTGCCAGGAAAGTTGAACGGTGCAACGGACTGCTTAATACTACCCTAAAAGCACTTTGCAGGGGGACTTTCAAAAACTGGGAAGTGAACTTAGCAAAGGCCACCTGGATGGTCAATACCTGAGGGTCCATCAGTTGAGCTGGTCCCACCGAGTCTGAACCCCTGCACACAGTACATGGAGATAAAGTCCCTGTGGTACACATGAGAGGTATGTTAGGAAAGACTGTTTGGATTAATCCCACCTCAGGCAAAGGCACACCTATCCATGGGGTTGTTTTTGCTCAAGGACCTGGTTACACTTGGTGGGTAATGCAGAAAGATGGGGAAACCCGTTGTGTACCACAAGGAGACCTGATTTTAAGTGAGAATGGTGTGTAAGGTTTCATTGTGTATATATGTATATATGTCTGTAAGGGANTTTCAACAGAACTACTTCAAAGAGAACTGCAGCTATCACCTAACCGGACTGCTACCACTACCCTGCCCAGCAGGGTGTCAGGTTGTATCCTGACTCTGTCAGCTTAAACCAGTATTCCTGTATTATTGCTCTGTTTTATATATATATACATTTTAATAAACGAACTGTTATTCCTATTCCCTATGTCTTTGCCTGAAAGCCCCTCAATTTCAAAATTATAATAATTCAGAGGGAAGAGGGGTTGTATTTTTCCATCCCAGGGGAAGCTCCTGCCTTCCTTAGCAGGCACCTGTCTTTCAAACCAAGACAATGGCCTTGCACCAGTCATTCCCAGAGCCTGGATGATTTATTAATTCCAGAACAAAGAAAAAATTGTCTGAGCTTAATCTGAAGCTATGAGGGACTTCATGGGGTAACCAGTGACTGGGTGAAGTTTTCTTTGGCTTATCAATGATTGTGATTTCCACTATTTCATGAAAATTAGGTTTTTCCAGGGCTGAAGACTGGGGAAGCTCCAGCCATGCCAAGCTGCTGTTCTTCTTATAGAACAACAGCAACTCATAGAAGGATAACCACACCAGTGAGCTATTACCAACTGCTATGGGATTTGTTCCTCACAGTGTCCAGAGACTCACTCCTACACTTTGCAAGGCTTGGGGAAGCACAGCTCTTGGACAACACCCCTGTATAGAGGTCTACAATATGCACAAGGAATCCGAGGGTTAGGGCCAAATCCAGGAGATTAAATCAATCTTCTGGTCCCCAGTGACAGTGATAGAGCTGGGTTGCTCCATGACTGGTTTCCTCTGCACAGGACATTTGTCTGCTAGTGGCACTTTCAAATGAGCAAGTGGTGTCTTATTCACAGAAGCCACCCTGAGTCTCATGGTCTCTCTGCTCTTCCAGACACAGCGTGGGGGAGTTTGTGGTGGAGTGTGTGTTAAGCATACAATTTTTTCCAAAAACCCAGTCATCATCAGGAGAAACAGGACAAAGCCTCCTCAAACTGCAGCCTGTAGACCTTGTGGCCCAGAACTCAGAGACCACCCTTCCAGACCGCTAAGAGTGAGGGTGTCCAGCAGCCACAAATGCCACCTTGAGACTTCCTGCCCCATCTTGGTTATCATATCCCATCATTTTCAATATCAAAATATCACAGGCAGTGGTCTGGATTTTTTTTACAAACGGTGGATCAGGATCAGCATCATTCAGAAAAGAAACCCAACCCAGCCAGCTGGGGACCAGTTCTTAAAAGTTTACATCTCCTAGAGAGGAAGCCTGAGCAGCTCAGGCTGGAGGCGACCTCTTGCTCCATCTAAGCAGCAGCGTGGTGTGGTACCATCCCAGTGCATCCTGTGTGCAGCATCTCAAATTCCAGCAACAGTTTTACAATTAGCAGGTTGTGTATTTTCTGTATTTAAACACTTCTCTTTTAATGGAAAATTACTTTTTCAATTAAAAATAGCTTCTTGATCAGTGCTTTTCACCTATTTTGAAATTCTCCCTGGATTTTTCTTAGGAGGAAAAGAAACAAAGTGTTTTCATAAGGTTGAGGTTTTCCCTCTTTTTCTCCACTCTTAAGTTCTCCTTTTCCTTCTCACAGTGAAATACTGGAAAATGAATCATGCCCCTGTGTGGGAGCTTTAACAAAATGTTTCATTTTTATCCTTCTTCTTTTCCTGTTGTCAGTCCTCCTCTCCCTCGAACTTCCCCAAGCCGGCAGTGTTGCAATCTGTCATGCGGACAGACGAAGCGCGGCTGCATCTCACCCCACTGTCTGCTGAGAGGGTCAGGAGGGGCAGATCACTTAACACTACACCTGTTTTATGAATAATAATACAGACAGTTTCGCTGGGTTCCTGGGAGGACATTTTCCCACCAGGATAAGCACCGCATATTGAACAAATTAATGTCTTTAACTTGTTTGACTCTGGTTAGCTCAGTTGCAATGGGAAGCTCCAGCGGTGCCATTGGAGCGGGGAAAATACCAGGCAGGCCATTGAGGATGGTTTGCTAGAGTGTCTTGTTCTTTCCTTCCCTGCAAGCTTCTCTCACGGAAGTGTGAGATTATAAATTTGGGGTTCATGAACCTGTTTCCAGAGCAACAATATGGAGGGAAAAAAAAAAAAAACAACTTCCAGAAAAATGGAAGTTATCCATGAACACACAAGGTCTGGGTCACCCCAAAATACTCCTCCTGGACCCAAATGAAACACTTTGGTTCTTTCCTCAGTGGCTGGACTAGCTGAGAAAAAACCCCCAAAAAAACCAAACTACCCAAACAACCAAAACCAAACAACCACCTCTCCCACACACACATTAAAAATTTACTTTTAATATTACTTTAAAACTACAAAGAATTCAAAGAGTCCAAGAGTTTCTTTTCAAGATGGTGAAATGAAATGTTTTGATTCAAAACAGCAAGTTTCTTTAGGCCTTTCCTTACTAGGCACAAGAAGCAGCAATACCTGTCCTCTTTTGGTCAGAGGACCGTCTCCATCAGCACAAGCAGTGATATCTCAAGTGACATTCCTGCCCCGATTTGGGCTTCCCAAGAGTCTCAGGAGGGACCCTCAGCCCCATCCCAAGCTGGACCTGTGACCGTAACAAAAGAGGACACTGCTCTGCCAGCTCCAATCAGTGCCTCACTCATGTTATTTTATTTGTTTTGTTGACTTTTATTGAGAATGAAAAAATAATTTAAAGCAATTATCTGTACAGGGGGGCAGGCGGATGGTTAGCTGGGTAAGGGATCTGTGACCCCCCCAGACAGGCCAGGGAGGGTTAGAGGGGGTGATTTACAGCTGTACAAAACCACAACAATCCCACCGAGGAGGAGTGGAGGGTGAAGGACATCTCTGGAGCTCTCACAGGCTCAGAGCAGAGGGGTGGGAAGCTGTGCAGGGGCACAGGGGGACAGGTGCTGGCGAGACAGGGGCCAGACCCTCAAGTGACCTGCAGGGGTGTCTCCAGCATCTCCATGAGAAAGGTGTCGATGGGAGTGTCTCCAATCAGCTTGAAGAAGAAGAGGTGCTCCAGGCACTTCAGTCCGATGGACCGCAGTGCCGGCAGACGCAGGAGGAGTTTGGCAAACCTGGGAGAGACCAGAGTCAGAGGCATGCGGAGGCACTGGCTGCCCTCTCCCACCTCTTTCCAAGCCTGCACCAGCCCAAATTCTCCCAAAAAACGCTCTGGGGCATTCTCAGACTTAGATTCCCCCAACCTTTCAAGATAAATATTTGTTGCCTCATGTGGAGGGAATAGGTATCTTTCTAAAACAGAATTTAGCATTTTTAAAACTTAAAAGAAAAAAAAAAGAAAAAAAGAAAAAAAGATACATCCAGATTCTCCCTCCAAGATTTGAACATCTTAACATCTTAGAAGACTTTCATCTCCATGGTGTCATTTAAACCTGTCTTCAAAAGTCTCCAGGCTCTAAGAGGGTGTGCAGCCCCTCAGCTACCAGTCACTGCCTCCCGTTTGGAGGCGCAGCTGGAAGTGGGTGCACCTGGCAGCCTGTTCCCTGTTCCCACTGCCCACAGCCCGCTCACAGCATCAGCGGTGACAGCGAGAGACAAAAATAGCAGAAGATGCTGCAGGCACATCGCTTGGCTTGGTGGCGGCGGGGACCGATGCAGCTGTCAGCGCTTCGAGGGCTCGGCCAGCAGAGGGTAGGATTGGATTGGAAAGCAAGAAAATTCCACCTCTCCAGCCCCCTGAAGGCTGAGGATCTGAGCACTGTGGCTCAGGCAGAGCCAGTATGGACAGCCTGCCCCAGTCTTCTCTTTCCAGGGTGCGTGTGGTGCTGCCTCACCAGGGACACTCACCGCCCTGGCTGCTCGGGGTACTTCTGCTTCGTGTAGGCTTCCAGCGTGGCATAGACCTTCTCCCTCAGCGATTCCACTTCTGAGGGACTGGACAAACCCTTGGCATCTGGTCAAGGGAGAAAATACAGGTGGAGAAGAAATCTCTGCAGAGGCCGTCTTTCCACTGCTAGCAGAGTGACTGTGTGCATGGGCAGGAGAAGATTCATGCTCTCTTTAATCATGTATCCAGGGGCTGGGACAAATCTTGGTCTACTGGAAGGTATCCCTGCCCATTGCAAGGGGGTTGGAATGAGACGATCCTCAGGGTCAATTCCAACCCAAGGCATGCAATCTGTCTGCAGCACTGATGCTCATAGTGACCTGCTGTGGCCCAGAGGGAGTACTTGTCACCTGGGACTGTCCCCAGCCTCAGACTTACCTGGGTTAAACAGGACAATGGCTCGCAGGCACCCCAGCTCCGACTTATCCATCTGCATGTCTTTCATTTTGGACACCAGCTCTGTCAAAACCCTGTGTGGGTGGGACATGGGTGAGCAGACAGAGACCAGTTGTTCCACTGAAAAGCATCTGGGACAGGCACTGGGAATACCCGCAATTCTTCTCTGCAGGAAGAGGCATCTTTGAGGCACAGCCATGCCCCACACCGTTTTACATGTACAACAGCAGCATCCAGGGACCTGAGTATCAAATTTGCTCCTATTCTCACTTTGCTCAGCATGCAGCACTCACATTTTGCACTCACTTGAGGAAAACCACATGGGTTTTCTCCACTTTTTACTGTGTAGTGCAAAACATGGGCACTGTCCTTACATGTGCCCGTTGTGTGAAGACTGGTGAGGCAGTGTCCTGCCAGACAGGGGGTAGGCATGACACGGACAATATGTGTGCAATTGTTACACAAGCAAGTTGGGGTTTAAGGCTTTGCCATCTAAAGTTCTTGGTGATCAATACTAGGCCTGGATACAGCTACAGCAAGAGAAGCATTCCTTGCTGTGCACACCCAACCAAAGATCTGCTTCTGCATCTGCAAATCCCTTTCCACTGTGCTTTTATCCCATTCTTGTTTTTTAAGTCAGTCAAACATCCCCTGCTCATTCTGAGCTACTTCTGTCCCAAATCACAAAGGGTTTGCTCTAGTTCCCCTTAAGGACATGTTTCCCATTCAGAGGGGAAGGCAGAGCCAGCCTAGCCTCCGCTGTTTGGGGATGACAGCAACAGGCCACATACCTGTCAAAGATGGAGCCCACACCAGCACTGTGGGCACTGCTACGGTGCACGTGCAGGCCTGTGGCCAGCAGGATCCCGTCCTGGACCGACACAGAGCGATGGGAGAAAGAGGCAATGAGCAGCTCATTCCAGCCTGCAAGCAGAGGAGTGCAAGACATGTGAGGCGTTTCAGCCAAAAATCAGTCCCACATGGAGCAGGAGAACTGGTTTCTCCCTGCTGGCTTTAGACTAAGCTCACAGGAGAGTTGGTACCCCAGGTACCAACTGCACCCCTTGCCAACACTGCAAGGGGTGGCCTATCCCTTGGAAGCACCTGGAAAATGCTCTCAGGCACGTGGTGTGATTCTTGGGGTTGTTCTGGGCAGGGCCAGGAGCTGGATTTTGATGATCCTTGTGGGTTCCTTCCAACTCAGGATATTCTATGATTCTGTGACCCTGACCAGCATCAAGCAAGGAGCAGAAATTGGCTCAAAGGGGAAAGAAAAAATGGAAAGAAAAAGGGGGAAAATATTCTGGAGTTTCTTCCTTAAAAACATATTCCTAGCAACTACAGTCCCTTTATATCATTTCGCACACTAATGTGCCCCACAGGTAGTAGGATCTGCATCAACCAGACACATTTATTCACTCTCCCCTGGCCCTCCCTGTCTGCATGAAGAGGGGGACAAACAACAGATTCTTCTTCCCCATCCAGAAACTCTGCCAACCTCTCATCATGTCTCAGAACGGGTCGCTCACCCTGCAGCAGTAGGAATGGATTGGCTCAGGATTGCACATTCACCATCCAGCCTGGCTGGCACGGCACACAGCCCAGAGAAGGGACGGGGTACCACAAACAGCCACAGGTGGGGGACACTACCTGCCCGGAGGAGAATGACTTGGTCTTCCAGTGTCAGGTCGGAGAAGTGGGGGATGCGCTTGGCCCACTCAACAAGTGTGAAGAGCTGCTTGTCAGCTGCGTGGCAGATGTTTGTGACAGGGTCATTTGTCTAATTAAGAGTGATATCAAAAGGAAAAGAGCAGAAGAAAAGAGCGGAATCTGTCAATGAAAAAACTTTGGTAATCACAATCTGCACTGTACATGGTATCAACAAAACTCAACACCACAAGTACAATGCTCAAACTGCCAATAATCTCAGCTGTGTGCTGTTGGGAAGAGCAGGTATTTGTTACCACTATCTCCTCTACAGCCAGCTAAGTCAGCTAGCAGCTGACAGCAAGCAAACTTTTCTGTCTGCTTGCTGTCCTTTGCAAAGCAAGTCCCTGGTGACCAGCTGCAGTCCTGCTCCCCAGGGCACATCTAAAAGCCAGGAAGCAACCCCTGAACGGGCATGAGCAGCAGTTTTATCCAAACCAGTATAACCACAGCAGTAAACCTGCTGTGTTCAGCTCCACCCCAGTCTTGGTCACAGGGGCACACAAGAATTGTCCAGGGATATGCACGTGGAAGCCAGCACAGGGCTCAGACTCTCCAGCATCTATTTTCCTATCTACTCACTGAAACTAAAGGAGACTTGGAAAAAATGCTTGGAAAATAATGTACAGGCTGTTTGCTAGTTGTCATTCAGAGTAGCTCCAAAAGAAAAACTGTTGGTGAGTTTTAGGTGGTGTGAAGCAAATTCCCCTTGTAAAATGCTCGTTGTTCACATGGCATTTGTCTGTTCAAATCCCAGCTCAAAGCCTCTCATGTCTGGCTGCAGGTGATGTCAGTGGCTCTTACCGAGCTCTCTGTGCTCATGTCACTGTACGCCTCCGTTTTGGGTTCGACTGCCAGCTCAGCTTCCAGGATCCTCTCCACGGGCATGTCCTCGCTGCCATTGCTTGTGGACTCGGCCTCGTTCTCACTGCGCTCCCTGCTCCTCTGCCTCTCTTCCTGAACAGCTGTGGGACAGAAAAACGGCTTTCTACGTTCACAGCAACAGTCACCTGCTCACAGTGGGTGCCCTTGCCTCTGGGACAAGGGATGAAAAACCCCCTCAGGAGGGGGAGAGCAAAAAATAAATCGGCATTTCAGATGTACGCCCATTAAAATGGCTGCTCCCATACCAAGAACTCTGAGGTTGCTGCAGACCAGTAGCCTTCCAACTTGACAAAAGATTGTGATTTCCAAAGTATGAAGCTCCAGAATAGAGGGAAGAGGAGTAAATACCTCCAGGTGGCAGCCTGGACTCGGCTGTCACTAGCTGCTGGAGGAGGCAGGAGGGACCCAGCACTCATATACAGGTTTGTTGTACTCTCAGCGTGCTTCCAACAGTCCCAGTGTGCTTTCAACAATCCCACAGCAGTCACAGCATCCAGCAGCAGGGCTAGACAATCCCAAACCCCCAGCTGGATTCACACATGCTGCTTTTCTCATTCCTGAGCAAAATCCTACCCAGTCTGACCCAGCCCTGGCATCAACTCTCACTTTACCACCTCTCTTCATAATCCTCTCCACTAGAAAGTTCCTAGCACATCAGTGCCCCAACACCTTCACTCCCTTCTCCCATCTCTGTATGTTTTCCAACATAGCTACTGACGGAAGGCACAGAATTATGAAATTCTCTCCAAAGCTCAGTTACCAACTCCCAGGGCCGCTGTGTGTAAGACAGGTCGGTGTAGGACATGTGTATCTTGTGTGCCAACCCTTGTGCGCAATAGAAGTCCTGGGTGCACTTTTCTTTTGGAGAAATCCCAAAGGGAAACACAACAATCTTGTTTAAAAAAAAGAAGTGAGCAGCAGGCATTCTATTTGTTTAGTTCATTGCTGGGGAGAAATGTCCAGAAACTAATCCCCCCTAGCATCACTCCCCTGTGTGAGTAGGAGCCCACAGTGCCTTGCATTAGCCTTGCTAATTAGCCCCTGGCTAATCTTAGGGTGCTTTAAGGGAAGGGCCAAATCAGGGGAGGTTCCTCTGCACTAAGACTCATGACCACTTTGCAATGCTCAGCGCTTCCCTGTGTTTCTCCCAGTTGGGAGAATGTGCTTTCCAGCACTGCCCAGCTGCTGGGCAACTGGCAGCACCCAAGGAGATGGATCAGTGGGGTTTCCAGGCTGGTGCTTGTGAGGGAGGGCAGCACAGGACACAAGTATATGCCAGCCAGCTGGGGGGAACATTTGTGCTCTTTAGAGTAATGGACAGGAAAAGCCATGCCAGTGTTTCTGAAGTCACCAAAATCTTAGTGGAAGAAAGTACATGGCAAGGAAATACCAGTCCCATCACTCAGCTCCTGAACTCAAGCTGCAATCTATCCCCAGTTTCTGCAGCTCCCAAAAAGCCCCTGTGATTGCTGCAGCCAAACTCCCACAGGATCCACCAGGATTCTGGGGTTTAAATTTTCACTCTCTGCAAAGGGAAGCTGCGTTAACAGCCTGGTCCTCTGAACCACTTTGTACCCGGCTGGAAGGGAGAGCTATGACTGGGATTAAGTTGATTCCAGAATGGCATTTCACAGTCCCCTGCTGCCCTAAGAGCTTGAGGCAGCACAGCTTTGACGATGCTACAGGGAAAAGAGCGAGGCGAGGCTCATGCCCAGTGTTACAGCTGCTTCCCCAGGCTCTATCCTGCATGGTCTGAGCTCCGGCACAGGGAGCAGTTTGCCTGTTCCACAGGGCAACAGCACAGCCTCCAAAAGGGACAGCTACACTGTCTGCTAGCATTCAACCCTGAAGGCAGCTCAGTTACATCATCTTAGAAAAAATGAGCTTAAATGCTGTGCTGGTTGTCACTTCCTGACCCTACATCTGTTAGTATAATCTGGCAGACAATGCAGCTCAGCAGTCCCTACTCCACCAAGGTGGGAGAACCAGCTGCAGGGGACAGGGGTGGACAGATAAAACAGCCAAGCTGCTGGGCTTGCCCTTCCCTGTAGCAGAGACTTGGTGGCTTTCACAAAGATCTTCACACTCTTCAGAGCTGGGTGGGAGACAGACAGGGCTGCAGGACCCACCACAGACCCTCAGCAGCTCTTGGAGGCTTCCCTCAAGTCAGTGCAAAACTCCTTTAAGTCCAGTTGCCACGGGTTGGATCCTTGCTTCACACCAAATCCTTTAGGTGGTTTGGGCCAGAAACATAGGGCTTTGGGAGTTGCAGTGGGTGTGTGGAATATGGAGAAGGCTCCATGAATTACTTCCATACTGCTCTCCTGGAGCACAAAACCCTCACAGGATGTGAGCTCTACCAGAGCTCATCTCCAAAGATGAGGCTAAGAGTGGAAATGACAGAGAACTATAAAATAAGAGATAGAAATAAATCATTCACCCTTATCTTCCAGTACACGAATTAGGTCATGACAAAAGAAGTCAGCAAATCAAAATGCAAAAAGGAAGCTGGTCTTCACACAGGAGACAAGAAAGCTGCAGGACCCCTCACTGCTGGGTGCTGTCTGCAGCAGAGGTTTACAGGGGTCCAAGGAGTCCAAGCCATTAAGGGTCACTAACTATAGGCAAGGTTGTGTCAAAATCAGTTAATTGATTCAATACTCACCAGTGTGTGCATTTAGGTGAGAAGAAAAAACCATTGTAATAGCTTCCCCATCAGTCTCTTCTCCTTAAAGGTCTCCCCTGCTAGTCCCTCTCCTTATTAGGAAAAAATTCGTCACAGAAGGGGTTGTTAAACATTGGAACAGGCTGCCCAGGGAAGTGGCTGAGTCACCACCCCTGGAAGTATTTAAAGGACAGGTAGATGTGGCACTCGGGGACAGGGTTTAGAGGTGGAATCTGCATCGCTGGGCTAACTGTTGGACTTGATCTTAAAAGTCTTTTCCAACCTAAACTATGATTCTCATTTCCTTTACGTAACAAGGTCCAAAATGTCCTGAAGCTGTCAGTGTGGGTTTTTGGAATATATCAGCCTTGGAGGGTCACCAAGAGCCTGATTTATCCTAATAAATGAAGAAAACTTTCTCCAGTCCCATTCCTTCCACCAGTCCTACCTTCCCTCTTCATCCCCATGGCGAGGCACTTCTGATAGCGGCAGTACTGGCAGCGGTTGCGTTGGCGCTTGTCTATGAGGCAATCCTTGTTGTCCCGGCAGGTGTAGATCAGATCCTTCCGGATCGTCCTCTTGAAGAAGCCTTTGCAGCCCT
>VYZQ01058477.1:1204-24228 GCA_013400655.1 Mystacornis crossleyi | reverse complement strand
TTTCCCCCATTCCGTATTCCGGGTAAAATCCAGTCCGGGTTTTATCTCACGCCCAGAGAGCGGTCAGCTGCCCGGCTTTTTAAATCCGGGTTATTCCTGTATTTGCTGCAGTCTTTCTAGCCCTTTATGGAATTAAGAGCGGGCTATACAATCCTCACAGTCAGGCACTGCTCTGGAGACTGCCGTGGCAGGGTGTTAGGACATGGGATTCGCACTTGCGTTACTCTCTGGTAAGGATTTGGGCAACCACGATGGTCCAGCACTGTCCTGGAGCCCCAGGGCCTGATGGAGAGCGCCTGGCTTTGGCAAGTCGCAGTAGGATGGTCCATCTGCCCATTCCCAGGTAGCCTTTGCTCTGCCCTAATGACTGAACTACGGTGGAGTTCCGAACAACAAAACCTGTTCGAAATAATCTCAGTGCTGAGATTTGGAAGTAACAAAGGCAATGCTCCTTCTCAAAAAGGGCTCCAAATTAGCTCCCCCCGACCTAGGTTACAATGTAAGGTGTAACCAATAGTATGTGTTCTATTATCACCTTCACAAGCTGTTAAAGTGGGTGGGGCAGTGCTCGTTATCTCCCGCCATGACTCATCCCGGCTAACTCCCTTTGGGGGCTATCTCTGTGTAACGGGCAGTCAAGGACCCACCACACCACTCCTCGAATTACACCAGCCCGCATTTCCAAACCTGGGGTTTGGAACAACACAAGGAGCCCTGACCTACTGGGTTCCCAGAGGACACGAGCTACAAAACCACCCCTGGACCTTCCGAGGAGGACCAGGCCTTGCTACAGGATCACCCCTTCAATAGGACTACTTCAAAGAGGGCTGCGGCCACCATTTAATCGGGCTGCTACCACCACCCTGCCCGGCAGGGCATCGGGTTGTATCCTGACTCTGGCAGCTTAAGCCAGTATTTCTGTAGTATTGGCCTGCTTCTAGACTAGTAAATACTAGTAAAGAGCTGTTATTCCTATTTCTCATATAATTGCCTGAAAACCCCTTGATTTCAAAATTAGAATAATTCAGAGGGAATGGGGTTGCATCTTCTATTCCAAGGGAGGCTCCTGCCTCCCTCTAGCAGACACCTGTCTTTCAAACCAGGACACCCCCAAATGTGAGGGAAGCATGGAACAATAAAGTCGTTATCTGAGCAAGAGGGTACACAGTATAACAGGGAAAGCAATGAATGTGATACTAAAGAAAGAGTCAGCGTCTGCTTTTGTAAAGGCAAATCTGGTCCTGTAAAACTGGAGGTTTTTGAGGGACTTGGGAAGTTTGTGGGTAAGGCAGGTCTGGCCAATACGATTTGCTTGGATTTAAGGAATTTGACAAGATTTTCTCTTCAAAGTCTTAAAATAAATCTGAAGTCATGGCATTAAAAAATAAAACAAACAAAAAACCAAAAAATAATTTCTTGGATAATGAATTACCAGGAAATAGTAAATGGAAGGTGGGAATTAACATCCCATTTTTACAGTGAAGGAAAGTCATCAGTGGTCAGATTACAGGGGCCTAATCTGAAATACATGCTGTTCAGTGTATTCTCAAGTGTCCTGGGAATACAGCTTGGTGAGGTGAGAAAACTGGATGATGGCAGAAAGTTATTGAGGATGATAGGGTGGGAGTTGACTTCTGAATAATTTTGGAAAGACCTTACGGCAGTGAATGAGTGGGCAGTAGAACAGCAGATGAAATTTCATATAGGCTTATGTAAAACTATGTTCATACAGAAAAAATAATAAAAATTTGCATATGAAACAATGACTATGAACTAATTATAACCTCTCTGGAGTGAGACTTGGATCTCAGAAGTCCATGCAATTGTTAGCTTAATGCTTGGTTGTGGTGAACATCAGAAATCATCACTGTCCATGACTCACCAGCATTTGGAACACCACAGTTCTGTGCCCACCTTCACTCTTACCTCCAAAACAAAATGCCAGAATTGGAAATATCTCTGAGGGACAGCAAAAGTGGTCAGAGGTGTAGAGTAGCTCTGTACAAAGAACACCTTAGTAGGGCTGGAGTCTTCAGCATGACAAAGAGCTGAGGGTGGATACGGATGTTTCGGGTCTGTCACCACAAACAGCTTGGAGCAGGGGGAGAGAAACAGGAGTCACACACTGATTTTCCTTTCTTTACAACAACCAGGTGTCAATAAAAAATAGGCAGGGAGAAGGTTATAAGCAAGTCAGAGGAGGGAGTGTTTCTGTAGCTGGGCAATGGAACTCCTTGCCAAAGCATGCAAAATTTGTTATGGATTCGACCGTTGACTCTACAAGTAACTGCTAATAGAGGCTTAGGAAGTACAAGGGCAAAAGAAACTCTGTACATAACCTTTCCCTCTGCTCTTCCTTTGACAACCATTTTGACCTCTGGATTGCCTAGTCCCACCTCCTGCTCACAGCAGAGCTCTCCCCAAGACTAGCTCAGCTAGCTCAGGGCCTTGTTCAGGTGAGTCCTGACACCTCCCAGGGTGGAGGTTCCTCAGCTGCTCTGGGGACCTGTGGCAAGTGCTGAACCACCCTTGGCGGGGAGCATATGTGCAGTTCTTCCTGATACCTAATCAGAATTTCCCTTGCTGCAAAGTGATGCCTGTTGCCTCTTGTCCTTTTGTTATGTCCTGCAAAAAAGAATCTGACTCATCATCTCTAAACCCCCACGGCCCCTTTTAGGTAGTCTCAGACAAGTGTTAAATCCCTCCTTAAGCATCTTTTCTTCAAGCTGAATAAACCCAGCTTGCTCAGTGCTGTGCTCCAGGCTCTTCACTGCCTTAGTGGCATTATGCTGGATTCTTTCCAGTTCCTCAGTGCCTTTTTTTTTTTTTGCAGCAATCCAGATGCGTGTGTCTTTTAATTAGCTACTTCATTTACCTTCTCCTATAAATTTGTTACTGCTCTAGCTGTGTCCTGGTTCCACAAGGGATTTACCAAGATGAGGTTCTAACACCTGTGTTGCACTGAAAGCCAAACAACAGTGTAAGAGTAGTCTCTTTGCTGAAATCTCTTGACCTCTTAATTATATTAAAAAAGTGTTTTAGTGGCTCAATTATCGTCTTATTATATTTAGTGGCTCAGCTGTTCTGTGCTGCAGCCATTTGGGAGAGTGACCTTGAAGATACCAACTGATGGCTTCTCTACAGTGGTATTTCCCTCCCTTACTGGTAGTTTTTAATTAGGTGGCCCAGATCAAAGATGCCAGGGCAGCTGCCTGCATCCAGTCCTTTCCTAAAATGAAAGCAAGCAGAAGCGTAAACTCATCCTGTAAATTATGTGATACAGAATTTGTGGCCACAAAAGTGCTGTCAAGAGTTTGCACCCTGTGGCTTGTTCTTGTGGAGGATACTGAGTTACATGGGACAAGTGCTCTCTCACCCGTTCTTATTCTGATCTGGGCTCTTTGCTACCTTGTTCTTTCCCTGTTCCCTTGTGTCCAGCTAATGTTCAGTTCCTCAGACAGATTTTCTCCTTCGGTCAGCAAAGGGTGCAGGGATGCCTAAGTTTTGGGTTTTGTCTGCCTTGGCTTTATAGTGACCCAACATACTCTAATATTCTTTTGATATCAGGAATTATCTTTTGGGACTTCTCCCTGGAAGTTCCTGCCTTTTCTCCCTCAGCTATAAACAACACTTGTTTCCTGTTCCTGCTAGACTGACTCTGATTCAGGCGCAACTTCTACAACTTTGTGCCCAAGTTGTTCCCTTGAATTGGTCCTGTGTATTTAAAATCTCCTTAATATCAGTTCTAAGTCAGTACCTCTGGCTCCTTGCAGCTCGCTGCACCCCGGCTCACCATGTGCACGAAACCAGAAGCATTTCTAAGGAAGCTGTTGTAGGTGCCTTGGTTGCCTTTCTAGCAATGAAGTTTAGCTTCCCACTCATCTCTCCTGTACTTCCCTTTGTAGCTGGTTTCTGTCTTGGCCACGAGTTTTTGTCTAGGTCATAGTTAGCAGCCTGTTCATCTTTTTGCAGGATTTCCCAGTCTAGTGGTGTGTGGGGAAGTCTGCAGCTGCTGCCACTTGAAATGAGCAAGGCTCTTGCTGTTCCTGCTGCCCACACCACACAGGGTAGCTGAGATGGCCCCAGGGAAAAGTCAGGCTCCTTTGCCAGTTGGATTGCACTCTTAGGCCACTGCTTAGCTCCCATTCTTTCACTAGACCTGCAGAGCTTGAAACCAGTGGTGTGGGCAGGGCAGCCATGGGCCACAGCTGGAAACAGCTAGGTAACTGGAATGGTTAGTTTTCCTTCTTTTTTTGTACCAGATTGTCAGCTTTGGCCTCAGTATGCTGTGCTGGGATCGTGAAGGTCCTCGGCTCAGCTCCCTCAGTGCTGTGTGGGCTCCCTGTAGGTAGTAGCTGTTTGTCCTGGTCTCTGCCTGCCTTTCTGGGCAGCTTCACCACCACCTCTCACCCTCCCCATCCCTTTTGAGCTACCACTGCCTGTGTCAGTCCCATCCCGTGGCAGGCTGGTTTCAGGCAGGCACTGCTGTGCTCAGAGCACTAGCCTGGACCTTGAAGTCTGTGGCTCTGCGTTCACACGGATTCCCCCTTGTGCCTGTACAGAGCATGTAGGACAACTGGGACCATCCATGTTGCTCATTGGCCTTTTGGAGAAGAAGGGGAACAGAGGACGTGCAGAACTGAGTTTTGTGAGCACGACCAGAACCCAAGATGCATGCGTAGAGTCAGCCCTTGTGTGCTAAAGACAGGGACCCAAAAATAATAGGGGCTATGGGGAGGAAAGACACAAAAGGAGAAGCAGAAGTGTATGCAAAGCAGCTTGGGGCTGTGGAGTGGATGGCTCAGAGCGCTTCCTGTTCCCGGAGCTGCGCGTGCCCCGCTGTGTACGGGCTTGCACCTGCCCCTGCCCAGCAGCACTGCATAGCGAGCCAGAGATCCAGGCACCTATCCGGGAAAAGGCGGATGGAGAGGGTCTGAATGGGCTGACAGTAGACTCCAGGAGAGATACATGGCCAGCTCCCAAGAGGTGCAGGAACAGCTTGGCGTTGGGTGCCCCAGCACAGACCTCCAACTTCCCTTTCCTTACCAGCGCAAACTGATTTTTCCTCTGCGTTTTTTGAGTTGCTTTGGTGGCAGCCACTTGGCCGCCTCTTCTTTCTCCCTCCACAATGGTGAGGTAAGAGGGTCTGAGAGGTCTCTGTGTGTAAGGAATGGGACCAGGGAAGTAGGATGGATCAGGGCACGGATTCTTATCTCTAATGGGAACCATCCATAGGCTGGGGGAGGCATCAGGTAGGAAGGGATGCTGCTGCTGGCTCTTACCTAGGGATGCTGACCGGGGACCATTCTTCACCCTACAAGTCTCCACAATAGTGCCTGGCCTTTTTTATTCACTTGGTCTTGCTGTTATCTTCTCTGCTAGGTGGTTTCACCGTGACCTGAGTGGGCTGGAAGCTGAAGCCTTACTGAAGGGACGAGGCGTCCATGGGAGCTTCCTGGCCAGACCCAGTCGAAAGAATCAGGGGGATTTTTCTCTTTCAGTCCGGTAAGTAACTTGGACCCCAGCTTCTGTCTTTGCAGTGTTGCATACACAGATTGCCTAGATCCTCACATGTCCTGTGGCATCTTCTTCATCCTGTCTCTATTCCTTCGAGTTCTTTTCAAGCTCTAAAATGACCTCAGCTTCCCAGCATCTTCTAGACCCTCCCTCAAGTTGCCCAAGGAGCTTCTCTTTCCAGTCATCTCCGTTCACAGGGATGGCTTGCTCTGTTTCCATGGCGGGAAGTAGTGAAGAACACTTCTCTGCCCCTCCAACCACCTCACTGGACTGCCCTGTGCTTTATTCCACAGGGTTGGTGATCAGGTAACTCACATCCGCATCCAGAACACCGGGGATTTCTATGACCTGTATGGAGGGGAGAAGTTTGCCACCTTGTCAGAACTGGTGGAGTACTACACACAGCAACAGGGCTCGCTGCAGGACAAAGATGGAACCATCATCGACTTGCGATACCCGCTCAACTGTTCCGACCCCACGACAGAGAGGTACAGGGACAGCAAGGCAGCTGCTGTGTCTATGATGAGTTGTTTCGTGGCCTCCTTCCTGTCCTGCCTGCATCCCCAGGGCAAATCCTGCAAAAAGTGCCTCCTGCCTTTCCTAGCCTCCTATGTGTCCATGGGGGCAGCATCCCCAGGAATAGCTGTACATACCTTGGTCCATCAGAGCAGATATAACAGGGTCCTATTTTTACTTCTGGTTTCCGGTTGCCTTTGCTATTTTTATTGTTTCTAAAAGCAAAGGTTGTGGTGTCCCCTGTGGGTCTGCAGTGGTCTGTAGAGGGACATGTTGTGTGGAAGCCCTCAGTCTTGTCCCAAACCTCCTTGGTTATTCCAGGCCTGGGTGACTTACGTAGCTGAGAGCAGGACCGTGTTCCCCCGCTATTCCTGGCCTGCTTAGTCTCCTTCCTGTCCCCGCTTTGCATGTGTCTCTGACACCAAGTTCCTAAATCAAATCAGGTGGTTTTGTGCTTGCGTTTTGCTTTCAGGCCCTTTGATGCAGCTCAGGGGAGCTGTCATGCCCTGCTCTGGGGTGGACAAGCCCTTCTTGGACAGGTCCTCCTCGGGCACTTGGAGGCAGGGAGCCGAGATGCCCTGGCTGAAACATCAGGGTACCCCCCAGCTTGCTCTGGGGTCAGGCTGCAGAGGGGGCAGGTCTGCTGCTGGCTGTCCTCTCCAGTTAAGGCCATTGCATCGTGGCCCTGCAGTTTCCTCCCTTCCTTCTGCGGTTGGAAACTTCCCCCCCCTCCACACACACCCCGGGCTCTTACGAAAGCTCCTCTCACTCTCTCCCCAAGTGATTTTCCGTCACGTGGCTTTGAAGAGCTGGGCTTTGCTGGGGGAGGGAGGAATGGGACGCATTAACCCCATTCTACCAGTGGAGGGGAGGCTGGGAGACCTCTGATGAGCAGGAGGGACCAACCGATCCCAAGGTGGCATCTGAGCACGTGGTGGCTGAACAGTGCTTTGAGAGGAGGTTCAGAAATTAGTGACATCGTGCTCTGAGAGTCACCAGCTGCTTCTTGTAGTGCGTGAGGGGAGGATCAACAAAAGTTACTTGCTGAGGCCAATAACTGTGTGAACCTCTTGCTGTGTGTGGAGCAACCCCTTGCTCTGACCAGATGCAGAGGTGAATGAATGAATACCCCAGCTGCTTCTGGGACTGGGCCGTGGCATCCTGAACTCCATCTCAGTTCTTGGGAACAAATTGAATGAACAATGTGAAGTTCACCAGTACCATGCCAGGCCTTCCCTGTTAGCTGCTCTGTGAGAAGCAAATCCGTTCCCACAGCCCCATGGCAAGGCAGGGAACATCTTGGTCACACGGGGATGCTCCTGACCTTGTGCTAGGAGGAGAGAAGGAGCTGCTGAGTGTTTGCATTGAGGATAGGAATGTGCACATGGATCAGCTCCTGGTGCTCACTCCCATGGCCATGGTGATTGCTGCAGTGTGATGTGCCCGGAGAATGGGAATTATCCTTTGAGTGAAGAGGTGACTGAATTTCAGAGAGGAGTTGCTGGAATGGTTCTTTAATGGATCTGATCTCAACACAACCATCTGGGTTCTGCCAAATCCCGATGGGGGAGTTTCTGACTCAGTGGGGGTTTATTTTTGCTTCCCTGGCGTTTGAGTTTTGCAGCAGTAAGGCAACAATCCCAGTAACACTGTGAGGTGCTGAAACACACAGACTACCCTCTCCCAGCTGGTGTTCCAGGCAGAAAGTATCACTCACCTGTGCCTGTGTGTGTCACACAGTGGATCACACTTGGTGCTTTCCCGCTGTGTCCTCTGGTACCAGCCTTCCGCTCCTTGGTCCCCTCTGCCTCCACCTCATCCCTTGCACTTTCCTCTTCTTGCCAGCTCTCTACCTTCTGTCTCATCTGCTTTTCCCAAGATCCTGCTCCTCCTTCCCCCTCTCATTCCTTTCTCTCTGTCTCCCCCTTCCTTTCTTCCTCCCTCACCCTTCCCCAGTGTTGCTGTTCTTCACTCATCAGCTCAAGGGCGGCGACTTCCTCATCTCCACCTCTTTTCTGACCCTCTCTCCTTTATTCCTAGGTGGTACCATGGGCATCTGTCAGGTCCTGCAGCTGAGTCACTTCTCCAGGCCAAAGCCACCCCTTGGACCTTCTTGGTGCGGGAGAGCCTCAGCAAACCTGGGGATTTTGTCTTGTCTGTCCTCACTGACCAGCCTAAACCTGGGTCTGATGCTCCAGCTGGGGCAACCGGTGCCTCTGGGGCCCGGCTCAAAGTCACACACATCAAGATCATGTGTGAGGTGAGCAGTGGGAGGGCAGAAGGAGAGGCAGTGGCCTGATGGATGTTACCAACACGGCTGTCACAATTTCTCCTATTTCTTTCACGTGCGATGAGGAGATTCCAAGGACTGTGAATGAGACTGGAGGGCAGTACACCTTCCCTGGGCTTCCATCCACTGAGAACACTACACCGAGAGCATTGTGCCATGAACTCCGTGTTCTCGGGGCAAACTCCTCTGACATCCCTGACAGAGGAAATGATTTCCTAGATGGTGCAGGGTGGTGCCTGTGGATCTGTACCCCAGCATTGCCTTTTACCTGGGAATTATCAGCTTTGCTTATGGGACAGTCTGAGAGAATGGAGGCTGTGCAGCCTGGAGGAGGTTCTGGGGAGATTTTACAGCACCTTCCAGTACCTAAAAGAGGCTTATGAGAAAGCTGGAGAGGGACTTTTTAGAAGGGCATGGAGTGATAGGGCAAGGGATAATGCCTTAAAACTGAAAAAGGGCAGGTTTAGATAGGATTATTAGGAAAAAATACTTTACTGTGAGGTTGGTGAGACACTGGAACAGGTTGCCCAGAGAAACTGTGGATGCCCCATTCCTGGAAGTGTTGGAGGCTAGGCTGGAGGGGGCTCTGGGCAACTCTGCTCTAGTGGAAGGTGTCCCTGCCCATGACAGGGGCGTTGGAAGTAGCTGCCCGTTCTGATACCTTTCAACCCAAACCATTCCATGATTCTGTGAATATTACGAGTTAGACATTACACATTCTTCCTCTGTTTAGAATGGACGCTACACAGTTGGAGGTGCTGAAATGTTTGACAGCTTGACAGATCTGGTGGAGCACTTCAAGAAGATTGGAATTGAGGAGATGTCTGGTTCTTTTGTGTACCTGAAGCAGGTAAGTCCAGTTTCCTGTTTTTAGGGGCCCTTTGGAGGGACTGATTTGCTGTTTGTTTCTGCTTTATGTCCCTTCTTTTTTCCACAGTGCACAGAGGACACTTTGCTCTCTGGCAGCATCTCCTGCTCTCTCTCTCTCTCTCTCACCTATTGTGTTTTCCCATCCCCAGCCCTACTACGCTACGAGGGTGAATGCTGCTGACATTGAGAACAGAGTGCAGGAACTGAACAAGAAGACAAATCTGTCTGAGGAGACGTCCAAGGCTGGATTCTGGGAGGAATTTGATGTAAGAAATTTCTGGGGGACATTATTTAGCTTTTTGTGAATTCTGCATGCACCACCTCATTCTCCATCCTCGATTTCTTCCTGTACACAAACTTCTTGTGTGTCTTGTCAGTTTATTTCTGAAAGAAGTCTCCGTTTGGAACCTGTTCCCTTGGGGAGTGAGTCTCATCTTTAAGTGAACCCAGTGAGGCAGAAATGTGCTTTTTTATGGTTGGGAGAATGAATCACCAGGACCGTAAGGGCACAAACCTTGGACTTCTCAAGTCTAGGTTTGGTTTTCATTTCTCTGCTCCCCCACAGCATGCCCATGTGTCATCAGAGCCACCACTGTGCCTCCTAGTGCCCACCTCCCCTGTCACACACTGTGACCTTGCTATGACTATTCTTTCTTCTGCTCTCAGAGCCTGCAAAAACAGGAAGCCAAGCACCTGTTTGACCGTCATGAGGGCCAGAGACCTGAAAACAAGAGCAAGAACCGATACAAGAACATCTTGCCCTGTGAGTCTTGTTTCTCCTCTATAAAAAAAACCCCAAATGGACAGAGGCAATGAAGCCATCCCTGCCTCAGCCCACTCTGTCCTCCAGAGCAGGTTACAAGGTATATGGCACTAAGGATTTAAGAGCTGGTGAGGGAAGGCACAGCCTTTTCCTGTCGTTGAAGGAAGGAGGGAAGGTTGCATCAGACTCATTAGCTTCTGTGGTCCATCACGGAGGCAGAGGGATGGGAGGATGGAGTGAGGTTGGTCTGAGCCCAGAGAGGGAGAGCTGAGGAAACGGGGCGTGCACTGGGAATCGTGCCTGAGGTGGCGGGGGCAGTGAGGGAGCTCTGTGTGGCTGTGCATGGAGTATCGCACGGCACTGTTCATTCTTTCACTGCACCCCCAGTTGATCACTCCAGAGTCATCCTGCAGGGAAGGGACCCAAATATACCTGGATCTGACTACATCAATGCCAACTATGTCAAGGTGAGACTCTTGGAAGATGGCTGTGTGCCCAAAGCAGGGGAAGGCCTGCCTGCTCGTGCAGCCCTCCTGACCCTCCCCTGTCTGCACTCAGAACACCCTGATCAGCCCAGACGAGTGCACCAAGACCTACATCGCCAGCCAGGGCTGCCTGGATGCCACAGTCAATGACTTCTGGCAAATGGTGTGGCAGGAGAACACGCGCATTATTGTGATGACAACACGGGAGGTAGAAAAAGGCCGGGTAAGTAGCAGTCTGCAGGTGTCTCTTTTCCCTTTCAACCATTGCTCTGCTTTTTCTCTCTCTCCTGCCTTCTGCCCATCCTCACCCTGCCCTCTCTGCCCACACAGAACAAATGTGTGCCTTACTGGCCGGAGCTGGGCAGCATGAAGGAGTACGGTCCCTACCTTGTGGAGAACACCGGGGAGCACGATGCGCTGGAGTACAAACTCCGGCACCTCTGTGTGTGTCCGAAGGATAATGTGAGTGTCTCCGACCAAGAGCTGTCATCCAGCCCCTGGGTCTAACAGCCACCATACACCTAAACCTGGGAACTGCTGAGTGCTGTGATGGTGCTGCTGTTTTATCATTCTTGGGGCTGCGGTTCCCACCTGGTTTGGGGTGGAATCACCAAGAAGTGTGCAGAAGACAGAGATTCTCTCTGGCTTCAGACCCACCTCTCCCTGGGACAGAGGCCGGGGACAGGGCTGGGTTGCAGTTTTACCAGTGGGGTGCTTTGCTGTTCTCAGGGCAAGGCTGTGCGTGAGATCTGGCACTACCAGTACCTGAGCTGGCCTGACCACGGTGTACCCAGTGAGCCGGGAGGAGTCCTCAGCTTCCTCGACCAGATAAACCAGAAGCAGGAGAGCATCCCCAACGCAGGGCCTATTCTGGTACACTGCAGGTTGGTACAGAGACTAGAGTTTAAAGCATCCTCCGTCCCTTATCTAGGGTGAGATACAGAAAGTCTGTCCTGCTGCTTCCAGCCGTACCCCAGGACTTGTGAGTGAAGCATATGCCAGTCCCAATATTTGCTTTTTTCCTCTTCAATGCCCTTAAACCAAACTCTACCTGTTGAACCCATGACTCTCATGTGGCATTGCTGAATAGCTGCTACAAGAACCACACCCTTCTCCAGAAGCAGCTGCATTTTGTTTCAGGAGCTGTCTTGCTCTGACCTCTGCTTGTCCTCTCCTTGCAGCGCTGGGATTGGCCGCACTGGGACTATCATCGTCATTGATATGATAGTGGAAACAATCTCCACCAAGGGTAAGAGCACCCCAAAGGATCTCAAAGTGAACCGGACTACCCAGTAGGGCTTTGCCCTTAAGTTCAGCTGCAAAGGGGTGAAAACTGTCAAGTGTCAGTGGGAGAAGATCCTGCCATGCCCCTGAGAAGGCTGTGCCGCTGGATCTCTGTACCATATCCACTTATTATGGCTTCAGCCTTCCCTGAGCTTGGCTGTTCCTCCAGGGCCAGACTTGAAAGATGCTAAGCAGGGGGAGAGGTAGGAGATCCATACAGGAATAAAGAGTATAGATGGAGGTGGAAACTTCTTGACTGACCTCCACTGTGGCTGCTTTTGGTAGGGAACTGAGAGAGGGGACAGTGAAACATGTCCGTAAGCTTTTCTGGTGCTCCTTGCTAGGGCTGGACTGTGACATTGACATCCAGAAGACCATCCAGATGGTGAGGGCCCAGCGATCCGGGATGGTGCAGACGGAGGCCCAGTACAAGTTCATCTACATGGCCATCTGCCAGTTCATAGAGGCAACCAAGAAAAAGCTGGAAGTTATCCAGGTGAGAAAAGGGGCTCTACTGCCCTGTGAGCCCAAGCCCTGCATGGTGCTGGCTCTGAGCACAAGTCCTCTGTTTCACAAGATTTAAGCTAACACTGCGACCTACACGGACTACAGTGGTGCAGTAAGGTCGCAGTCCCTGTTCCTCTCTTTTAAGACTTCTAAATTCAGGGGACAAGTTCATTAGCAGCTCCAGTACCAATCCCTTCTGTACTGCTAGACAGCAGTAAGTTTTAATGCAGTTACCTCAACTATGTTCTGAATAACATCATCAGGTGCTGTTTTGTTACAAACTCAGTCTAGGACAAGCAAAGACTTTCCTTTCCTCTTTTTTCCTCTTTGTATTTCACATCCCAGTTTTGCAGCTGCAAGATCTTTTCCTGCTTTTTGGTAAGTGGTGTCTTTTCTCTCTCCTTGTAGCCTCTGGCACCATCCTGTAGCTCCTGCTGCTTTAATATCCTTTAGCTGAAATTTGGCACTTTAGGCACTCCAGTGCCTCCAGAGATTTGTTGTCGCACTGTTGCCTCCTGTACAAGGCTGCATTTGCAGCTGCTGCTCACCTCTGGCCGTGGCAGACAGTGTGCTGAGCCCTCCAGCAATCCACCAACTTCCACTGAGATCCTGGCACAAAGTGGGGTTTAACAGCCAGAACTCTTCCATGGTGCCTCAAATGCATCTCCCAGAACCACATTCTTCTAAGCCTGTTTTTCCTCTCCTGCAGTCTCAGAAAGGCAAGCCAAATGAGTGTGAGTATGGGAACATTGCCTACCCCCCTGCAGTGAGGAACGTGCACACCAAGGTTTCACGAAAACCCTCCAAGTAAGAGCTCACCTAAAGCAGAGACCCGGCTCTGCCTGCCTCTGGAAAGTCTGCCTGCTGGCTTGGCTGGCTTTTTCCTCTTCCTCACTTTTTCTCTTGTTATTACCTGGTCTTACAGGCAGAAAGAGGAGTCAACAGTGTATGAGAACTTGGGGAAAAAGGAGGAGAAGGTGCGGAAACAGCGCTCCTCAGAGAAGAAGCTGAAAGGCTCAGTAAAGAAAAAATGATCGTACATTGCAGGTAGCCCCACGGAGGTTTTAAAGTGGGGTGCAGGACTGGAGCTCACATCCCAGCTGGCCTGTCTTGCATTCCTAGCTCTTGGACTGGAACAAAGCCTTCCCCTTCTCTTCCGCGCCAGCTTTCAGTGCCCTGAACCAGAGCGCTTTCCAGCTCAGCTGACCGACTCCACGGTCCCTTGCCTGTGTGGGCGAGCAAAGTCTCTTGCTGTCCCCTCATCATCTATTAGCAGGAAAAGGTCACTCCCCTCCTTTCCTTGCTCCCTGAGCACTGGGGCTCAAACTCACCTCTGCTGTGTCAGCTTCAGTGGAATTCTCAGGGAAGAGCAAAGGAAGGTCATCCCAGGATCTACATCTCTGCCCACTACTGTGAGTTAGAGTTTAGCCTGTTTGTGTTCCCTCAAGCCTCAGCTTTTCAAGTATGGAGGTTTTGGCCTGTTTCAGCTCAGCTCCTCTGCAATTCAGCAGGAGACTTCCTCTTTCCTTAATACCCACCTTCTGCCCCTCTTATCCTTTTGCTATCTCATCCTTCACCTGGATGCTGTAAATATACCAGAGTTTGATGTGATGGCCATGTTTTCTTCTTTGTTTGTAAATAAACTTGTATTTGTTTGACTACAGGGTCCCAAAAGGTTTTTTCTCTAATTTCTCTGAGTATTAGCTGTACTCCTGATTTCACCTGCAGCCCTGCAAAGACTTACAAGGATGGCTCCAGCTTAGTTTTTCTGATTTCCTGCTGCCTTCAGGCTTCTGAACAGAAGCTGTGACCAATTACAGTGGCTCCTCGCTGTGGGGCTCAAGTGTTGGTGGTCATCAGGGGAGTCTGAGCACGGAAAGTCAGGTGTGACAAACTCTGACGCAGCTTTTGCACCTAAATTTTACTTGTGGGTTTTCAATATTTGAACAGACAAAGCCACAGCTGCTCTGACCTCATGCTGGTAACAGTGCCACTTCCAGCAGCAGCCTGGGCCAAAGGCCTCCGGAGGCCCCTTCCCACCACGAGTTATACATAATACGCTGGGAGGAAGGACGCTGCTGGCTGTCATTTGATACAGCAAGGAACTTGGCTGGAAGCATTTGGAAGACAGAAGACACTTTGTGAGCAGACCCTCTTTCCATGTGCTGGACTTTAGCTTCCCTTAGCCTGGGAACCAATCGGCCTGTGTGTGCATTTCCCAGCTGGCTTTCCAATTCCACTGCCACTAGAGGAAGAAACAGGAAAGGGGCAGTGGGGAAAACAATGGGCAGAAGTAAAAATGGGTGGAGGGACATGTACTGTGTTTCACCTCTGAATGATGCCAGATACCCTCTCCTAAGCAATGAGGAAAGTGCTAAAGTCCTAGTCTGAGGAAACACCTGTCTTTGCCTTAGACTCCTGGGTAGCTTCAGAGGACAGGATCCAATGGTCTTCCTTCTTAAAAAGCTGCCGCAGCCTGAAGCAAGGCATACCAAAGGGTTAGCTTAAACTCTTCCTGAAGCTTGAAAATGAAGACATCTTGTGGAACAAGCTCAGGTTACTGAGGACCTTATTTGTGTTCAAATCCCTAAGCTAATGTGTCCATAACATCCAGTCTACAGAAAATTTAGACTGAACAAGAACTTTCCTGACTGCACATCAAGAAATACAGCACTGACATAAGCAGTCTACTCTTCTTTCCATAGGCTCTGTTACACACAGATACTTTGGGGTGACTATTTCAGGAAGCTGGTTCAAAGAATCTGTGCTTCCTTGATGTTGCAAGTCAAAACATTTGGGTATTAATTATGGCTCTGAGTGCCAGTAAGTTTTAAACCAGGAATCCACAGATTATATCTGTTCCTTTAAACATCTTGCACTCTGCTTCACCACAGGAAGAAGTCCCTACAGGCCTCTCTTCTTCACTGGAGAGCTCAAGTTGGAGTAGTTTGTGAAACGAGATGGTTGGTTGTAAATAGATGTGGTCTCATGCGTGGCTGTCTTGACCATCATGATCATGAAATAGCTGAGTTTAATATCTTGGTAATACGGGAAAAACTGTAAGTAAAGCTACTCCCCTGGACCTGGGGAGAGCAGACTTTAGGCTGCTCGGGGAAGCAGCTAGTAAGGTCCCCTGGGAATCTGCTTTTGAGGATAGTGAGGTACACGAAAACTGCTCACTTCTTAAGGGCCTCCTTTCAAGAGCACTGAAGCAGGCAGTCACAACACGTCAGAAGTCCAGCCAGTGAGGCAGAGGGCTGGCTTGGATGAGCAGGGGTCTCCTCCTGCAACTCAGCAGAAAGTGTTACAGACTTTGGACACAAGGACAGGTTATGCAGGGGGACAGACGTGCTCTTTGCCACTCCAGGGAAAAAATGCCCAAGCTCGAGGTGAAGCTGGCTGGTACTATGGTGGGTAACGAGGCATTTTTTGAGTATGCTAACAGCAGAAGGAAAACGAAAGGAAACACTGGTCTGTCACTGGATGAGGTGGGTCAACTCAGCCCCAAACAGTGATGAAGCAAAGACATTTCATGATGCCTTTGCTTCTTTCACTGACACTGGTGATGGGCCCTTGGCTGTCCAGAGCTCTGGGCTGGATGACCATGGCTGGGGGAGTGATAAACTCCTAGCTGACTTTGAACTTGTATGGGATTTGCTGCTGCAACTGAATGCACGTAAGTCTATGGATTCCTTCCACGGTACTGAAGAGTTGGCTGATGTGAGACCTCTCTGTTATGAATCAACAGCCTTGGGAATCTGGAGAAGTTCATGTGGAAGCTGGCAAATGTCCCAATTTTCAATATGGGCAAGAAAGAAGGCCTTGGTAATTACAGGTCAATCAGTCTCACTCTGGTGTCTGGCAACACTGTGGAGAAAATTAGTCTGGAAGCTATCAAGAAAAAGACTTGAAAGACAATGCAGTCATTGATCAAAGTGTGCACAAGTTCTTGAAGGGAAAGTCATGCCATACCAACTTAATAACCTTTCAAAACAGGGTTACCCACCCAGTAGTCAAAGGGAAGGCAGCCATGGTTTTTTTTGTTTTGTTTTGGCAAAGCTTTTGATAGTCTCACCATATCCCTCTGGACACCGTTCAGCGTACAGCAAGACGTGTACACAATTTCATCCATATGAAATTTAACAAGAAGAAATGCCAGACTCTGTGCCCGGAATGTTGGAACCCTGGATGCAAATACAGACTGAAGGATGAGACGGGGCTGCAGCCCTGCAGAAAAGGATCTGGGCATTTTGAGTGACGGCAGGCCCTGCCAGGTATGTTATGCTGGGGTGTACTAGGCACAGAATAGGTAAGTGGCCAGAGAAGTGAGGGTCCCACTGCACTCAGGTCCAGCCTCACCACCACTACTGTGTGCAGTTTCATGTTCCACAGTACAAGGATATAAAAATATAATCTGTCCAAAGGAGGGCAACAAAGACAGCAAAGAAAGGTGTGACTTGCAAGGAGCAGCTGAGGTTAGAGAAGACCAAGGGCTGAGCTCCTTGCTGCCTATGGCCTCCTCATCAGGGGCAGCAGAGAGTGAGGTGCTGATCTCTTCTCTTTGGCGTCCAACACAAGGGAATGGCTTAAAGCTGCATAGGGAGAAGTCCAGATTGGATATCAGAAAAAAACCCCTTCATTTACAGGGTGGCCCAGCTCCCCAGGGGAGCAGTCATGACTGAGTTTGTCTCTGTTCAAGATGTGTTTAGACAGTGCTCTCATCTATGGTCTAACTTCTAGGTTGCCCTGGACTTGATGATCTTTGTGAGTCCCTTCCAACTTGGGATGTTCTACGATTCTATGACCCTGTGATATTTCCAAGTCCTAAATTTTCATACAGGGCAGCCCAGAGAAACAGGGAAGAAGCTACCGCTAAAGCACACAAGCTCTTGCTGTTGAAACCCAAGCAAAGGAGAGTAGGGTCAGCGGAGGAAGATTTCTCCTTTTTTCGGCCAGGAAAGCGGAGAGGGAAAAAAGCCCAAGGTGTAACAGTGGAGGTCAAGACACAGTATAGAGATGCTTCTGGGACCTGGAAAAGCAGGTAAACCTACCCTCATCTGTAGCCCTCGCAGGCAGCTTAGGAACGAGCCCTGGTCACCCACATGGCTGTATGAGCATCCAAACCTCTTTCTTCTCTCCCCCCACAGTGATGATCTGCCACTGACCATGAGTGTATTTCTTTCTTTTGTTCCTTTCCCTTCATCATCCCCATTCTGTTTTCAACCAACTAAAATCTCCGTTCCACCTCCCACTACATGAAATAACCTCTTTTTTTTCCCATGCACTAAGCACACTTTGACACAATATACATTTGGTTTGGTTTAATTTTTACAAATATTTGAAAGCATCACTGAGCAGACAGTGACACAAGTAAGATATTCCAGCAGTGACAGGCACCCAATGAATGGCATTGTCCTGAATTCAGTCCCAGGTTCTCTTGGGATCAAGAGTGAAAGAGAAACAAAATTTACTACAAAAAAAAGCCTGCTGCTGATGGCAGAAGAACTCCCCCACTTGGCCAAAAAAGAATTTGATATCCTACAGAAATCTAAATAGTAATGAAGATTAGAGGCAAATTACTATATCCACATGGGTTAATACCAGTAAGCCCCTCTGCTCCTTCTCCAAATTTAGCTGATGGGATGAGGAAGGAATTACAGCTGCCTAGTGGCAGAGCCCATTCCTGTAACTGAATCACCACAGATGGAGCAGGGGCATGGGGACCAAATCTGGCTACTGGATTAAAAACTTCATAGTGAGGACGAACAATACTAGTGGAGGGAGTTCAAAGATCCTCACTCTTATCTTCTGCTGGTCAGCGACGCTGGTTCTAGGAATCTTCAGCTTCTTTCATTTCTTCCCTTTGAGTAGGAGACTGTCACTGAAAGGGAGACAGAAGGGAGTCATCAGTCCAGAAAGCACAAGCAAAGCTGTAGCAGCCCCTCAGTATGGATTCTGAGGTATGGGGTGTCACAACCAAAGGATCTGGACTTTCTAGTCCTTCCTATTAGGCACTTTTTTTTTCCAAAGCCCCTTAAATCTTGTGGAACAAATATGACAGAATCTGATCAAAGGTGAGGAAGGATGTTAAAATCAAAGATCCCACAGGAAAAGAAATCAACTCTGGTGTCCCTTCTCAATTCTGGGCAATCTCAGCTTTTAGCTCCATCCTGTTAGCTCAGTTGGCTCTGTCTTTTTCAGTAAACACTGGACAGATCAGGCAAAGCCACCGAACTCCTGACAGCTCTGAAAGCAGGAAATGGGGTTTTCTCGCATGAACTGGAAAGCTTTTGGAGAATAACAAAAGCATCTTCCCTAGCAATCGATTATCAGCCCAAACCAACACGAGTTCCCATGAGCCTGCCTCCTTACGGCCCTGTTTGCCATAACCACGGGATGCCCTGTATATGTGACAGATCAGAGAACGCTCCACAGTTACTCCTGCCTTTTCCACGCAAGGCTCCTTATGAGGCATACATGGAGCTCCAACTACTGCGTACTCCATGTATGTGTCTGAGTGGTCCCTGCAAGGAAAGCTTCAAGTTTCACATCACGAATGGGAACTGAGGTAGAGATTGGAATAAACTTCCTGAGGCCAAAAAGGCCCAGGCCAGAAACATCCCAGGCACCAGAAAACAGCAACACCCTAATTCCAGTACTAACAGAAGGATCAAAATATACAGTGCCTCACCTTCCTCTGTGTCAGCAGATGCAGTAAGGGGTGGAGGGTGGGAAAGAAAAAAAAAAAACAAGAGTAAATTGATTAGATTTAACCAAAATCCCCATGTCCACAGTAAGAAAGGCTGCTCCCTACTTGGCTGTATCCTCTGGCATCAGGCTCCTCTCAGAAATAGATCCTGAGAGAGCTCCAGAAAGGGGAGCAGTTTCCCAGAGAGGGTGCAGACAAACCCAGGCACCCAGCAGCCCCTTTACCTGGTGAAGCCCTCATCCTGCAGGTTCAGTACCAAGTTATCTGCTGTGAGATACACACGGTTTTGTGAGGCAGCAATCTGAAAAGGAAATCCATTACAGACATGGCATCAAGGACTAAAAATGCACACGGAGGAACAGCACTAGGAACCTATCTCCCCCTCCAGATACAGCACTCGCTTCCTTAAGATCCCAGTTAAATCAACACAATTCCCCCAAACAACTCCGTAACTTCATCCCAGAGCCATCAGACTTTCTAACAGAAGTGCTCATTCTGTCTGTCACAAAGACCTTTGATCCCACATTATCTGTCCCCTTTTCTCAGCTGCAGGTAACCAGAAGCTTTTGGTGACTGCAGCTGAGGGTGGGTGATGGAATCTGATGTGGATCTGGCCTTGTGACATGAAGGGCACGAACTCTGAGCCTCACATCTAATTGCAGATCCTTGCTAAGTCTTAAGCTCTACTTGAGCAGAGAAGGGCTGGGCAGGAACAAAGATCAGGACAGGGCAGATCACATTCGCCTTAAATTCATCATGTGGCCACTGGGCTGGGGGGACAGCACACGGACTGCAAAAGGACAAAGGGAATTCTGTGCCCCAGCACTCACCGTTTTTGAGATGTTCTGAGCTGCTCGGATCTTACGTAGCTTGATGTAACCTGGATTCCTGCTAAGAGCTTCCCCGAGGTACAAGGGAACAAAAGTTAAGGAAAATCCTGCCAAAAGAAGCCGCTTACCCTCAAGGAATTCTTCCTAAGCCATATTAAAGAACATTTTATTGGGTGAAAAGCAGTTTCTATCCCAGTAACATGGGCCTTTGGGTAGGCATGTTTTACCTGCCCAAACGAAGAACATTATGGATTATGGTCACACACGGCCAATAAAAGTTACACTTTACAACAAGGAGTGCAGTTCCACGGCCTTTTGTGCTCCGACCTGTAACCTCAGACGAACCTCACTCCAGCCAACTGGAGAAGGGGGGAATAAAGAACAGTGACCTACTTGAAGGTATCATCCGATCACAGTCTCCTAAGCATGAGCCCAATGTGACAGATTCTCAGGACTGGCAAGCTCACAAGCCACATCCCACAAAATCTCCCGAAGCAGGATATCATCTTGGCAGCTGTCGCTTCCCCCTCGGCCTGAACTATCTTCTGCTTCTGCTCCTGCTTGGCCTTCTCCACCAGGAACTGGGCGCGCTGTGCCTCCTGCTGGGCTGCAGGGAGAAGGGACACAGGCATTGGAACCACACTGTGTCTTCCATCAGAACCTGAGAGCTGAGGCCCAGGGGCTCTGCTTCCCAAAGAACCAGTAACACTCTGGGACCACATCCAAGTACAGAACATATCTGAGAGCACTTTACCTTTTCTTAAGGAAAACTCACAGCACCCAGACCCTCCACACGTAACCCCCGCAGGGAGTGACAGAGCCCCAGTCTGAAGAGGAATCTTGGTCTTGGGAATTCTGTCCCTCTGATGGTCTATCCCATTAGCTATGGCTTTCTGGTAACACTTGTAAAATAAACCTGTTCAGCTCTGTTACTAAGGAGGCTGAGATTTGTAACCCTGTACCTGAACTGATACAGTGATGCAGCAGTGACACACTAGCCCAAATTCCACTTCCTTGTTTAATAATTCAGTGAAAAAGCAAACGCAATCCACCCTTTTCAGGCACCAGTGGAACTCACCCACTTGCTTAGCCTCCACAGCTGCTGTGTATTCACGACTGAAACTAAGCTCTGTGATAGCCACATCATCCAGGATGAGGCTGAAATCCTTGGCTCTCTCTGTCAGTTCTCGCCTAATGAGCAGAGACACCTGAAACACAAACACAGCGACAAGAGTAGTACCAAGCACGGGGTGCTCCTCACTTCCTGCACACTCCAAAAGTGAAGCACAACTACTCTTCACAGTGTCGGGAGAGACATTCCCTAACCCAAACTCCGCACCATGGACATCAGCACCACCTCTGAGTAACATATCCACAGCCACACGTAGCATCTTCAAAATTCTGTTACAGCTCATTGTTAGTCACTACTTAACTCTTCTGTGCAAGTAACACGGTGAAAGTAAAAAACCTTGAAAGCATCTTTTGCTTTCACATCCTACCACATCTAGTTCCACAGTTCCCACAGTTTTGGCAGTAAGCATTTCCTTCTCCACCTTGGATTTGCCACTGTTTGCAGGCTGTGCTTCCATAATTGCATTCCAACACAGAAAAAGAAATGACTGCATAATATTTTTTAGCCCATATAACACACCTTAATTACACCAGCTCCCGGTCTAGTGTAGCTACTCCACCTTTTTTGGCTGCTTTGGGTGGCTGTTGCTCTTAGATACTTTGATTTATTCTACATTTACTTGCCAGCCCTTTTCAGGCAGGCTGACAAGTCCTGCACCAAATACTACTTAAACAGGAACTATTGCTACAGTATCACATGCTTGGCCAGTCCAGCATTTGGTTTTACTTTTACTGCAGCTGTTTCTGAGCAGAACTCTAAATAATGACTGAAACCTTTCCCGTGTGAACTGGGAGAGCAAAACTGCATAAAGCCACTTACTTTTCTTCTGATTATCAACCCCTTCAATATACATGACTTTATAGTAACAAGCACTGGATGGACACATGACAAACAGGCAAATGCAATTCAATTTATTCAAAAATTTCAGAGATCAAAGAATGGCTCTTATCTGAGATCACAGATGCTTAACAGCCTTTGCTTCCAACACAGCCAAAACCTCCTATTTGATCCTAAAGACCCTATTTGCTGTCCCATCCTCTCCACACATTCTACATGAAGACTAACAAATTCCTTCAGGGCACTCCATGTGGGGGAGCACAAAACCCTGAAGCTCCTTACCAAGGGGATACAGATCACGTCTTATTACAAAATCTGGACACTCAGTTCTACTCTTTACTTCTTTTGCCATGGATCACAAACTAGTTACGAGATGCTTTGTATTTAATCTAACGGCTTTTTCCTCTTCAGCACCCTCCTGGTCCAGCAGGACCTCCTCTAAAACCTTTTAAAACAAGACCAGCACCTCCTCTCTGTGCCAGCTGCCATAGGTGATGAGAACTCACACAATCCCTGGCAATCAAATTATTACAATACAAACTTCCAAAACCAGGCATTTTTAAGCTAGGTATTTCTACTCTTTTGCAACACTCCCCCAGATGACACTCTAAGCTTTTTCTAATCAGTGCCTGCAGGCAGGGTGCCAAGACAACTGAGCCAGGCTCTTCTCAGTGATGCCAAACAATAGAACAAGAGGCAATAGGCAGAAACCGGAGCACAGGAAGTTCCACCTGAACATAGGAAAGAACTTCTTCACTGTGTGGGTGACAGAGCACTGTAACAGGCTGCCCAGAGAGGTTCTGGAGTCTGCCTCACTGGAGACATTCAAAAACCATCTGGATGCAATCCCGTGCCACACGCTCTGGGATGACCCTGCTTTGACCAGGGAGGCTGAACCAGGTGACCCACTGTGATCCCTTCCAATCTGACCCATTCCATGGCTGTAAACAGAACTATTTACGACCCTTCTGTAGCACCCATCACTGACAGGTTAGTGCTTTGTTAACTGCTCATTCCCATTCTTTTTCAGATCTTTCAAAACTCTTTAATTTGCTCTGACAGCCATTCTGAGATCCGTATTTTTAAAGCCAGTTCCGATGTCACCCGTGTGCCGTGATGTAAATCAGCTCTCCCTCCCGCAGTGTTGCATTTTGGTGCAGTTTTGCACTCAGTGTACCAACAGGCCTAGTTTCCTCCTCAGAGGGTGACTCCACAGTATTTGTACCTGCACTGGAATCAAACTGTACGTGGGACACGCTTTCCACGTGGATGCACTATCCACCA
>VYZQ01058475.1:7414-22435 GCA_013400655.1 Mystacornis crossleyi | reverse complement strand
CTGACAAAGTGACATTCTGAACTCAGCATACAGACAGAGCCAACCTAGTGCCTTCATTCTGCAGCAAACAAAGCTTTGTATTATTTGCTTTGTTTAAGTAGCATACAAATGGACAATTTTTGCTATGTGAGAAATTCCCAGGAAACAGTGCAATCCAAGTCCATCTCCGGTAAAAAAATCATAATATATATTCTTAAAGGCATTTTGTATTTATTTTGTATTATTTATTTATATTATTTGCTATTTTAGAATATCACTACAAATATAATTAATGAGAATAGGACATCCTGTCAATGANAACCCACAAAACCTATTCCTTTTCCTCCTCCAGGCTTCCAGTTCTTTCAGAAGAGGCTAGATCCTACTCCACTAATGCACAACTATTTCATATTTTATTTTATCCCATTCCTCAGTATATAACCCCAGGCTTGATTTACAGCAGTTTGCAAATCCAGTTCTGAAGACCGAATTATTCCTTTCTAATAAGTCTTCCTGTGGAATTGATCTCTACACTAACTGCATGCAGAAGCATTAATTAGCTCTCCAACAATCTCAAGAGGCCAATTATACCATTTCCATTTAAAATAGGCAGGAACACCACAGATCAAAAAGGTTTCATTCATGTAGGGTGCCCAATATGCAACGGGTGGTTCTGGTTTTTAGGGTACTCAGCACTTTCTATGCTCAAAACACAACTTTCATGGACTTTACAGACTACCAGCATCAGACCTACAAATTATCTAAATTCCAATGTATCTTAAGAGCTTAAAACAACTTAAAACAGCGTTTCACTAGAGCTTTTGTGCATATTTTCCTAGCTTTCTGAAAAGGCAAACTACACTATGGTATGAGCTATTACTACATCTAAACACTGTGCTAAGCAACAGCAGTAGGCCAAAATCTTGATTCTCACAGGATCTGTCAACACGTGTAAGTTGCGTTTTGATACATTAGTAAAAAGAAAAAACATCTCTGACAAAGTGACATTCTGAACTCAGCATACAGACAGAGCCAACCTAGTGCCTTCATTCTGCAGCAAACAAAGCTTTGTATTATTTGCTTTGTTTAAGTAGCATACAAATGGACAATTTTTGCTATGTGAGAAATTCCCAGGAAACAGTGCAATCCAAGTCCATCTCTGGTAAAAAAATTATAATATATATTCTTAAAGGCATTTCGTATTTATTTTGTATTATTTATTTATATTATTTGCTATTTTAGAATATCACTACAAATATAATTAATGAGAATAGGACATCCTGTCAATGAGTTCCTAATTATCTAAATGCTAGTGAAAGTCAGTGGAGTACAATTTTTAAATACATAAATGAATAAAAGCATCTACCTTTCCTGACTTAAGTAGGCAACCTACAACACTACTAATATACCTAACTGCTAGGAATATCTTTGAAAATTTACCCAATAATATGTATTCTTAAATCACCTACATTTCACTGCAAAAGCCACTCCAAGTCACTGAAGTCTGACGTATGTTAACCTTCGCCATCAGGATGCAGAAGTTTCTGTTTAGTTTTCTACAGGCAAATGATAGTCCTGCAGTTTATTTCACTCCCCCAAATGGTACAGTCTTCTACAACTTCAGCTGAACCCAATTTGAAACTCAGCAGAGAAGCTTTCCACTTTCCTCTTCCACACTGCACCAGGATAATTTCACAATCCTCAGTGTTTCACCATTTTAACTGTAACAGGAGACTCACAGAAAAAAAAGCTTTTAAGAGCCTGAAGCCTAGGTAGGTGACAATCTGTGAAGCTTGGGGAACAGAAGTTTCCTTCCTCCTAGGACAAGCAATTGACTTTTGCTCTTCCTTTGTGTGCACTTCCAGATCACTGAATCCATGTAAGGTTTGTGCCACCCAGAAGGCTCCCCAGACCTGGAGTCTTTGCATTTAAGAGTGTGAACAGCACACGCCATCCTAACCCTCCTAAGAAAGACAGAACAGGGCATATGCAGGAAGATGCCTTAATTCTATATTAAGCATGGAGGACCAGGGATGTAAGGCTATCACTTGATTTATATACGCCACACTAAGGCACAGACAGCAAAGGATACATGGCTGTTGGGGCAAAAAATGCCCTTTTTTCTACTATGCAAGTTTGAACACTTCTCTAGAATCAAATAAAAAGTTTTCACCTCAGTGTAGTTACTTTTAGCAAACACTGAGTTTCAACTTCCACTCTAATTTTTCCATGCTGCATTGTGGAGACTTCTACCATAAAAAGAGAAGAAATATCAAGACTGCAGCTGACTGGTTGTGCCATTTCGTTTCCCAAATCCAGATATTTCATATACCTGCATGGGAAAAACACTAATTTACTCTATGGGCTTGTGATGAAGCATTTAAATGCATTTCTAAATTAGATATTTGAGTTCTCATTCATTTTCTTGGCAGTAGGTTTCAAAGTGTCACAGTTTGAGCATCTAACCTGGCCTCAATTCAGATTTAGGAGCTCATGGGAAAATCCTGTATTCATTTAATCAAACACAGAGGAATAGTGTTGAGAAACACAGGAAAAGACTCTGTACATATTCCCTGCTGACAGCATTGCTCTAGCTCCCACATATTGACCTGGAGCTGTTTCCAGAAGACCTCCCTGTCAACGCTTGTTACATAGTTAAACCCTTAGAGCTGCTGAATGGACTGATCAGAATTTCACATATATTGGCTGTTCAGTTCAGCCATATGTGATACCTGTTGCAGAAGAGCTCAGATTTCATCATGATAGAGGCCCTTTTTTAAAAATGTACTATCACACACCACAAAAATATGCCTACCATAGAAACATACTAGGGAAGACAGTTTCTTAAGGCCTGGAAATTTTTACTTATTTTTGCAGTGTAAGTAATCTCTCTGTATTATTTTGGACAAGTACATGGACAGTAATTCCACATGCACCACCCAGCAGTACAAATTTGGCCTTAAACAGACATGAGCACAGAATTGCATGTATGTGGGAATAGCCAGGCCTGACATCTTTCAGTTTATGTTGGCCGCAGAGGACTTGAAGCTATCTAATGCCAAAGGAATCTTGAGAACCACCCTTGAGAACCAGCCATTGCAATTGTGGCCACACAGTCTAAACCAGCCCTCTGGATGTAACAAGGACAAAATAAAGGATTCAGAAGAGGTTTTCTCTTAAGTATGGAAGGAACAAATGAAAAGTGTTTTCTCAGCAAAAGTGTGGTTAACAGCTCTACATTAGCTGTTTATTTACTAGTAACTCTTTGCAGAGCTAGTGAAGCACTGATCAAAGGAGTCCGTCTCCATTGCAGTGCAGGTCTTAAGTCTCCCCTAGCAAGGACTGGAACAGTGACTGGAAGATTGACAATGAGCAGTGTATGTGTGCAGCTTACAATGGCCAGTAAGCAAAAGAAAGGACTGGGCTGAATCATCTTAATTTCCACCAAGAAAACTCTGCTACCACAGAATTCAGCAACTATAGAAGGACTTTCCTCTCACTCCCTCTTGCTCATCCAGCTTTGCTAAACCCCTCTAATGATTCTAGGGCTTCACCACAAAAACCCTGTTCATTAGTTCAAATTCCCAATTCTGCGAGTGGCAGTCAGAGAAAAACCAAGAAGCAAATTTTTGAGATTTTGCTGTTGAAAAAAGGAGTAAAGGCTCTATAAATCAAGATTAACTTTCACCACTTTTGAATTCAACCTATTTGGGTTCCAGAATGCTGGTTCAGAAATAGGAGGTTTTGAAACATTTTGTGTGTCAAGCATTTTAACTCTACTTCTTTAGGAAAGTCAAGTCCTACATCAAAGGATATACTATAATTTTTCCATGAACTTAATGCCTCATTATATGATGTGTTAAAGAAATCTGTTGTTTAGTTATGCTTTGATTTTAAAGTCGATGAAAATAACAGGGAGTCTAACTTTCCCAAGAACTCCACTCTGGGCCAATAAAACACTGTATCTTTTTTTGATAGATCATGGTTTCACAAGAATGCTGAAAAATGAACAAAATAGCAGACACAGAGACTTGAAATCGTCATTCTAACTCAGCTAACAGTAAGTGATGGCAATGAAAACACCACTCTCGTAAGAGCATCAAATTCAACTATTTCGGTACCCAAATTCTCTTATATAAGAACTTCATCCAACACCACTTTTGGCTGCACAAGTGCCAGAAGAGTTTCCATGTTTCAGATGAAAAATATCCTTTAAATTCAATATTTACCATTTTTAAATATATTTTTCTTTTATAAATGACCTGATTTCATTATTTCAGTTTATTCAGTTCTATGTTTTCTTATCCCTTCTCTCAATATTAAGTACAAATTCACCTGCTGGCATTTGAGAATCACTCAGCAATCACAACCCACCACTCTGCAATGCTGATTCACATCTTCTGCGGTGACTTCAGAGAGAACAAAATAGCAGTATGTGACCAGCTTAGCATTAAAAAAAGCAAAACCAAAAAAGCTTAGGTAAGAAATTTTGTACTGAACTACCGAGAGGCCTCTCTGCTTCACAAAAATGCTCAAGTTTTATTGCAAATTCAACCTCACTAACAGTGCAAACTTCCTCTTGTTTTTTTGAAATAGCCAAAGACTGTTGACTTCAATAATTACTTCTCCAGTCATCAGTGATTCAACTGATTCAACTCAGCATGCCACAACACCGGTCTGTACTCTCCTGCTGTTTCCTAAATGAATAATAGTTCTAACAAAGCCTTTTTAAGAAGTTTTTATTTGCTTATAAAAGATAAAACACCCAACCTCTTCCCCAGCATCACTTGGCTACCAGTTGACACTATCATTCCCTCAGTCAGCACCACTATAATCTGTTCCAGCGAGGGTTCGTTTACTGGTTTCTAAACTGTAGGATACACTACTGAGAAATCCTGCTGAACCAATACCCCCTTGTGTACACTTTTCACATAAGGAGCTATGGCAGCTGTTGCATAAACGTTGGCTCCTTCTTGGAGATCACATTCCAATCCTCTGCTGGGTGGTGTCAAGCCAGTTTCCTTCCAGAGAGCCATCTTCTTGTGAGCTAATAGCAGAGCCTACCTGCTGGGCTGCTACAAGACAGAAATGTTTCTCATCTGAAAAGCAGAAACAGGACACACCAGCTTCCTGAATTTTCACAGCTGACCTTAGAAAAGTATTTTGTATGTTTCTACTAAATTTCTCCAAAACGTTATATGAGTAATACTCCTCGTGGGCTTTAGTTATCTTCACTATTCCATTAGGT
Organism: Mystacornis crossleyi; assembly: GCA_013400655.1. Classification (NCBI taxonomy): domain Eukaryota; kingdom Metazoa; phylum Chordata; class Aves; order Passeriformes; family Timaliidae; genus Mystacornis; species Mystacornis crossleyi. The sequence goes on along the minus strand of VYZQ01058475.1, from coordinate 17,208 downwards.
GTTTGTAAAATCTAAAGAGATAGGATGCATCAGGAATTACGGCTGTGTTCTGACAGTCTGCAGCATGGTCTTGAACTAGAAGATGAAACTCTGTATCTTCTCTGATGGATTAATCTCAAATACAAACACATATTCAGTGGGTAATCTGGACAAAAAGTGGTCCATGATACTTAACGGCATCTTGATAAAGGATGCCATGCCAAGAAAGAGTGAACATCATATTTTATACATCTTTTTATTTATTTATTTTATTTTTCATGGAAAATGATGCATGTGTCACTATTCTATCACCTCTTAATTTACATATGTCATTTAAAAAATTCAAACCACAGGAATTCAAAATAGATCACTGTGTTTAGATATGTATGTAAGGAAAATATGTATGTAAGGAAAATAAATGCCTCACTTATAGCACAAAACTCTGTGGCATACACTAAAGGTTCACCTGTGGCATCCACAGAACTGTATTTGCCAACAGTAATTTACAGAGTACCTGTCAGGGATCATCAGAACAATGAACGCCTGCTGAACCACAACTGTGGACTCACCTTTAGTGATTTCAAAGACTCAGCTAGACAAAAGTCATGGCTGGGCCCTGATCTAGCGCCAGTAACAACCCAGTTTGGAACAGAAACTGGATTAGATGACCTCCAGAGGTCCCTTCCAGAGAACATTTCTATGATTCTCTTGTTTCATGGTACTATGCAAGATTACATTCTTAATGAATGATTTTATGAAAAAAATATGTCATGGTAACAAAAATCTCACAGTCAAAACTGTCCTTCAACTCCCAAAATTGTATTATGACAAAAGCAATATGTTATAAAATTAACATTAACACTGACATATTAAAATTGACCCAAAATAAACGCAACAGGGTGATATAGAAGGTATCCAGTTGAAAGACGATCACTCTCTCCAAGTTGGATAATTAACTTCTGCCTAATCAAGAGATCATACTAAGCCCTTTCTTCTGACATGTTGCCTAAAGCCTGATGAAGTCTACAACTCTGTAAGCTTTTACATCCTTTTAAAAATTTTTGTTGTTGTTTTGCCCAGCTATTAATACTACCATTTTTAAGCTAAATAGAATTTTGTTTGTACACTCATTTCAGACTTTTAGTGCAATCTCACAAATGGTCAAAGGTTTAAAGTGAAGGCAGTCAGCTCCTTAGAAAAATGCTATACTGCCAGGAAAGCAAGGGTTGGGCAGAAGAAATCAGGTTCAAGAAATTAAGCCAAAAAACATTCTTTTACTTACATTGTTACACATGTTTCTCTATAAAAATCGGTGACGTTTTTGATTTCAAGCTGAGGACATTACCAAAATCTGACAGTAGTTTTAGACTGTGTTTATTAAATAAACACTGTATCTCAGTTCCTTCAGGGATGCAAAGGGATGCAACTGTTGCACGGTTCACCTGGTGGCCTGATGCAAGGACGGGCATCCGTGTTTTCGGGGCGTTTTGCCTGCATATTACTTCTGCCACATGCTCTGAAAAACCGAGGGACGGCGGGGATCAATGCCATCCCCGCTGCGGCTCCTGGAGACCGGGAAAGATGGAATAAGGCGCGTCTTGGAGGCGTTAAGGGAGGCCGCGAGCGGGACGGGGCGCAGCAAGAGGCGCGCTGGTCTTGTCACGGCTGGGAGCCGCGTCCTGAGTGCGTCTGCCGGCCCGCAGACCTGCGGCTACCGCTGCCGGTGCCGCTGCCAGCCCGCAGACCCGCCCGGCACCCGGCAGGCGGCAAACGGGGCGCGGGTACCCGGTACCCGGCCGGCCCCGGCCCCGGGCCCGCGCGTCCCTGCGGACAGGGGCGCACACAAACAGACACACATAACAGGCACACACACCGACAGACGCACACAGACACAGACACTTACTTGATGTCCTCCCAGACGGCGGGGCCGTAGTTGCGGATGACGAGCAGCTCCAGGGCGTGATTTACGAAGCCGTACTGCGGGGCAGAGCGAGGCGGTGGCACGGTCAGGCAGCGGGCGGCAGGGGAGCCCCTTCCCCCCGCCGCAGCATCCCACCCCACCCTCCCCCATCACCGCGGCGGGAAGCGACCCCACCGAAACATCACTCCATCTCCCCCCGAAAAANGGGCGGGCGCCGCGGGCCGGCGCTGCCCGGGGCTGAGGGACGGCCGCTGCCCGTGCCCGGCGCGGAGCCGGGGACTGAGCCCGGTGTCGGGCACGTTCCTGCGCGTACCCATCCTGCACGTAGGGCTTGGGTGGCTGCGTGTAGGGCAACGCGTGCTCGCCTTGGTGTCACTTCCCTCTGCACTCGCAAGACTGCTTCAGTTGTTTCTTGTACCAATGCAACTGCTCAACTTTTAGGAAGACAGATGTCCCGAAAAAAGGGAAGAATCTGAGCGACGAAGTGATCGCAGACATTTCTGCTCCTGTGCATTAATTTCTAAAAGGCCAGTGAAGTTAAAAGCATAATAATGGGTGCTATAGGTAATGTTTTTTTGGGGGGTGGGGTTTGTGGTTTTGAGTCCCTGTCGAGTGTCGCTGTGAATAAACACTGCGTTGTATCAGTAACCTACTAAGTATGGATTCTTAAGTAGGGTATGACCCTTACAACAGGAGGTTTTGAGCAGAGACAATATGCCAAGGCCAGTTCGGAAATAGCACACTCTATCATATGTTATCATATACAAGGAATAAAAAAAGACAATACAGTACTTGAAAAGCCCATATAGTTTAAAGCCCTTTGTACGATCAAAAGACCTGTATGAAATAAAAATTCTAAGGAGTCCACCGATTTTCTTGTTTTACTTATTTAAGAAGACTCAAAATACATTAGAGAGGTTATTAGTTTATCTAGAAGGATAGGGGTTAAGTGGGCTACTAGTGTAGTAGCTCTTGGGCAGAAATCCTGAAGCCATAAACATGAAGCCATAAACACCAATCAATCCAGATGGATTTTAATAGGTAAAATTACAGAATTCAGACCTTAGTAAGATAGTGCAAAATAGGTTTAAAATTTGAACTGTTCACATAGTTCTTGAAAAAAAAAATAGGAAGCATTGACGTTGGAAATTCCATGTAGATAAGTTAAAAAGTGGCGGCATGTAAAATCTTTTGAAATCTTTTGAAAACAACTGCCTGGTGAACTTTGAATTTGTTTTAAGATCTTTTCAAAATTCTAGTAGGTGAAGACACAAGTGGATAGGCATTAGAAATTTGGCAAAGTCATCTCAGTAGGCATTCCAAGAACAGCAGAGGGAAAGCCTTCTTTCAGGTCATGTAGGCATAATAATCAATTCTACTTAACACAGTCCAAATCTACTGGGAAAACAAACTTTAGATTTTGTAAAAGGATGACCAAGACCAAAAGCTTCATATAACCAGTTAAAATCATACAAATAATATGTTAATTTTGAAGGGAGGATAGAAAATATTTAGATAAATTAACCAAACTACTCCAAACTACCGGTTGAATATATGTGTGTAGAACCAAACAAAAACTGAAGAGATGCAAATCTCTAAAAAATCTCTTCAATTTCCAGGAAACTGGCAATAGATAAAATGTAATAAACCATACTGCTGGAACCAGACCAAAGGTTATGCTTTTCTATAGCTAAAGACAGGTTGTCACCAATTAACTAAGATTTGAACATGTCAGGTCACTATCTACTCTTCCTGTTTGGTAGGAAGTAAATTTTGGGAAAATGGGAAAATGTATCCTACTATGCAAATGTTGTAATTACATCTTTGTGTGCCTACTGCTGGTAGTGAATCTACACTACAAGAAGACCGAAGACAACAACTGGCACTTCTGCCCTCCAGTGTTTCTGGAGTCTTCTCCTTCACGCACTTATAAAACATGTCACAGTCTTGAGGATACAAATGTCAAGGATTTCCTGGCAGCACGTCCCAGGCAGGAAACAAGTAGACTGTATTGAGAATAGGTGTAAAAAAATATCCCCATTCTTCACAGGTTTCAAAGGAATCCACTTGCTCTGTCTGTATATGGGGTAAGCCCTCATGCTCATCAAGTACTAGAGAGATTACGTGAAATTATTTTTGGTTATGGTTTTCAGCAAGTAGATTATCCTGGTGATTTTATGTATCTGAGTGACACTTTTTCAAAAGTGCTGATGTCTACAAGGGTCAAAATTGCCTTAGACAAATAGGAAATTGCCTTTCTTCTGATTTGGTTCAGGCTTGGTAGGTTGCATTTGCAGGGCGTTCTTGTGATTAACCCATTATGATACAAATGGAAGTTCTAGCCAAGGTGAGATTTGTAAAATGTGAAGTGAAAACAGCATGGGCAGAGTGAAAGCAGGAGGTGATTGATTTAGTTTTCTAAAATAGGGGTCTCCTTCTAAAAGTTTGGAAGATGCTGAATTAAAGAATTCAACCAAGAGATTTCCTGAGAAGGACAAATCTCCATTCTAGATACCTCCTCAATCAAGAGTGTCTGGTAAGTCCTGGGCAAGATTTGCTTTCAACTGAAGGAAAAGCTCGAAGTCAGTAGGATAAAATAAATGTCAAATTAAACTGTTAATACTGAGCTGTGTTTTCAAGGCCCAACCATGTCAGTATCAGGACTGTTAGGCCACATGCATTATTCCCATCACACAAACATTTGGACTGTATCTGATGCACTTCCATAAAGCCTGCAGCTTATTCCACTATAGCACACAATCATATTCCCATTTAGGGACCCTCATGCACCAGGTGCATGCTGCACATGGTTAAGTGGTGTTTTATTTTAACATGTTTCTTCCTGATTTGAGATGCAGACCTGATCTGGCAATTCTTGGTGAGATTCATGAAAGGAAAAAGCATAGGATCCTTTTATGAGATCCTGAAAGGGCAGTTGCTGAGACAGTAGTTTTGGGAAAACCACTCACTGGCCAAGAACATCTACATTCGGCTCAATATGGTTTGTGTTAATACACAAGCACAATAAAACAAATGAAGTAATTTAATAAGTTGCATTTTTTACTTTGGACATTGCTTTTACAATTCATTTTGTTATTGAAATCCTGAATAAAAAAGCTGCCTTATATGGTATTGCTGGATTCCACTTACTGAAGATGGAGTTACTTTACTGACATTGGACTGAATTATAGGTATTTTCTAGTCATGGTCTGAGTCCTGAAATTTGGAATTTTCGTAATAACACTTCTCAGATGCAGAAACACCCTCTTAAGTTCATTTCAGCAAGATTCATTATTTCTACTACACCACTACACACTGTTCTACTATATCATTGCATTAATTTTTCGGTACTGGTATTGACAAGCTATGAAGAAACAGTCCTCAATATGTCCATGGTATTCTGTAATGCAGTAACGTGTACATTTGAGAAAATGAGTGTTCTATTGCATCCTCCTGTAAGAGGAATTTAACCTTAGCCATCCAGAGAAAACTAAGCGTACGTCTAAATTTTCCCTAACATCATCTGCAATCAGTGGAAATCAGTTCATTTTCACATGCTTGTAGTCCAAAGCCCCTGGGAACACCCTTGTCCTTGGTATTTCTTTGGCAAGTTTTGTTTGGGCTGGAAAATGAGAATTCTGAGTGGAAATGTCTGAATCCATCCCTTTTCCCATCCTTGGATGGCTACTGCATGTATTCTCTCAATTATTTTCCACTACGTGCCGCTGTGTGTGCAGAATATGCGTTTGCTGTAGTGGCACAAAAACTCGTAGTTTCGTACTGCTCAAAAAATGAGAAGCAAGTTTAGCACAGATCTTCAAAGGCTGTCTTAAAATGGGGTTGCAAAGCAATGTGCTCATTTACATTTATATTAGGAAACCACTGGCTCGACTTCGCTTTCAGCATCAAAAATCTGCCGAAGCAGATGAGACACACAACTTTATAAGGTTGTTTATTTCGTTTTAGATTCTTTCACAGTTTATTATTTCTTTGACTGGCTTTCCAGGTTCATGTTCTACCCCAGCTGCATATTTAACATTCAGATCCTACTGCTTGTGCTCAGGAGAGCATGCATCTTTAAACTGTTGCATCTGGACATAGCAAAGGTTCCAGAATCATTGATTCTCTTTCCTCTTTTATTTGTTTTTCAGTATCACAGCAATGTTCAGTAACCTAAGACAGTGACTTTTACTCTCCCTCCATGCTGTGAAGAAAAGGACTGCCAATAAACACATGCAAACGAGATTGGAAAATTAAAACAAAAAAACAAAACCAACAAAGCTTAATCTGATTATTCTCTTCCTATGCAGTTGTAAGCAGCCACACCATCAGAGATGATTTTAGAAGTCTCAAAAGGCTGTTGTGGCACACACCTTGCAGACTTTAGAGGCAGAAAAGCGAGTCCTAGCTCTCATTTCAGAGAGTTAAATTTGGTTCCTGCCAAGCTGACTTATGATAAACTGGAGCAGAGCTTTGAAAGCAACTCAGTACCTTGCACACTCTATGGCAAACAGCCATAGACTGTACAATGGCAAATACAACTGTACAAAAGTCATTGCTGTTGCAGGAAGCAAATCTCCCACTGCTTTTGCAGAACAATGAGCAGGCATTAAAAAAATGGTAGCAGCTAGAGTGGCCTGCGAGGTTGTAGGATGGGTGGGGTTTGAAAAGGGGTCCCCTTGCCAAGATTCAAGAGCAATTCCCTTAGTTCTGATGGCTTTCAGTTGGAAATACTGATTTTGCCCCCTGTACTAGTAATTGCAGCTGTTTCTGGAAAGATTGCGAAAGAAAGAAAATGATGGGAGAAATAAACTAGGTTTGGGGGAGGTCTGAATTCTGCCTTCACAAGATTTCCCAGGAAGAAGTAGATCTCTCCCAGGGGCTCAATTATCTGTGCGCTTCCCTGTTCTGTCAGTTTCTGTGACTCCCTTTGCTCTGGTTTTGCACAGTAGTTCAGAGAGAAAGAAAGCATCAGCTCCACACTAATTGCACTTCCTCTGACACCAGCAATGCAAATTTTTTCCAGCATCTCCCTGAAATCATATCAGGTCATGCCTGAATGAAATAAAATTAGTTGAATTCTTTTGGTATAGCTTTCACTTTAGCTATGTCAGTGTTAAGATTCAAAGGACCCACTTTTTATTTCAAGGGCCATTTACAATTTTTGGCAAACAAACTGCAGTGTGATAAAAATGTTCCATCACAAAGTGTAAGTGTGAACAGAAATCAGCCACGCAGAATCTTCATGAACTAATAAAATAAAATTACACATATAACAAAATTGTTTCTGGACATAGTACTAAGGTATTTTTATATAAATAGCATCACATAGTCTCTGAAAATTTCCACAATATAATACACTATACTACAGAAGACATCAACTGAAAACCAACTCTATTATGTCATTCCAAAATGTCCCAGTATTGCATCGGTTAAATTGCCTTCCTTCTGTGTATGTCCACAATTCCTTTTTTTCAATTTAAGTGAAATGATTAGTTAAAAAGTGAAAGGAGTATTTTAGATCCAAGTGAAAATATCAATTAAAATAATTGTCCCTTATTAAATACATGTTTATTCAGCAAAAAAAATTTAAACAGAGGAACAGCTTCAGTGAGACCTAAATTGTTAAATTATGCTAAAAGCTAAGGGGTTTTTGTAGAACAGGTCTGAACACAAGTACATTTTAAAGCACTTTGTCAAATCGTTGTCTTAAATATGTGACTAAATCCTATTTACTTCACTGAGACTCAAGCATATTGCTTTCTGTGTACACTTAAGCACCTTATCAGAATTCTTCTCTGAAGGCTGACACCACTAAGGAATGTATCAAGAACTGCCATGATGAACATCCTATCTAATGACAGATTTATATGAAATTTGGCTTTGAGCATGGCCATCATCCAGTCCAGCAATACGGACAAAAGGGATCATCCAGTTCTAGGGACAAAAGGAAATTCCCTCCTAAGCATCCCCTCCATACAGTAGCTTTGAGAAAGAAATCCTTTTTATTGAGAAGCCTATTTAACAGGGATGGATAGATTCTTGACCTCAGTAATTACTGGTTAAATAACTTAAGCCTACTGAATGGTCAGTTTCCAAATACTGCCACATTTTTATATCCAGGAGCACCCACGTGGCACTGCTAGTAATGTCTGGGTATTTATCTCAATAGAATAGAATTTTCTAGCCAATATTGGAAACATCAGTCTCCAAGATTCGCTTAGTTCTTGTTTCCTTCAAACACTGCAGTCTAAAGGGTTACAAATATATATGCTTGTATATGTGTGTGTAAATATATCTGGTGTGTGCAAGACAGATGTGTTTATAAATAATAGACTTTCTGGTTCCATTTTTGTGCCACAGAACTATTTCTCAGCATCTTGGATGGATATAGGAGCCCTGAAGAAGGATTCAATGTTTCAAATTTAGTTCAAATGCTCCTTACAGGAAATCTGAATTGAAATATGGTTTTAAAATGTTCCTAATTCTAATCTCTTATAAGGACTTTTCTCAAGACTGTGATGGTACATGTATGAGTTTCAACCAAAAACTAGTGGGATAAAATGGTATACTGAGCTTCAGAATGTACCAGTCAAGATCAAAAAATGAAAAAAATAGCACCTTAGTCTAATGTAATTGTTCCCTGTAAATATTAAGAGAGCAAAATCTGACTTAGTGGCAAGTGGTTTGAAGAGACTTTTATAGCTTGATATGCCAAACCCCAAGAGCTGAAGAGGTTAGAATAATAACTAACAGTACTTGAAACTACTGGGAGTAGTAGTATGTGTGTAAGCCGTGCAATTCTCCAGCCTGCAGCTGGGATTCAACTACAGCACGGAGGAATTTCTGGGCAGATGGATCTGCTAGTCAGCAAGGCGGAATCCTAGACTCAGAACTCTTAGCTAACTCTATTCTGCCAGTTCCAGAGGCAAAGCCTTTAGAATTTTCCACTTGTATTCCACCATCCACAACAGAAAAGCTTGTTCTATAGTAGTATTAATCTTTGTAAATGTGTTCATATGTTTGAAAGCATTTCTGTTCACGTGAAGATTCCCCTGGCAACTTTAGAGTGAGCATGCAATAGGTGTTTCCATAACACGTCACACCCTCATTGCATCCTTGAATAAAGATCAGAGCTTTAAGCTGGTTTGCTTCCATTTCATACAGTCTGACTGGAATTTCATTTCTAAGCAAACATTCCAAAGCATATTTTATTACATTTCTGTTAAAACATTTCCAATTTAAATGACAACAAAAAGAAAACATTTATTGCTGTAATACATAATAACAAGTGGATATTATTATTTTAAAGAATTTTAAAAACCCTAGGACCTAAAATAGTTTGATGATTACAGAGATATTATTATGTGATTATACAGTGTTTTAATCTATATTCATTTTATACACAAAGTTCATGAAACAGTAAGCAGCAACTTTGCTATGCATGTGTATCAGCTACAGTTAGCAGCCTGATCCAGAAAATGCTGAGCACCCTCATATTTTGACCAGTCAGTGTGAGAAGATGGTCAGCAGCTTCTAGGATGGGGCCCAAATGATGCACTGGAAGGAGTATGTGATGGCAATGACAATATTTCAATGGACGTTTTCTTACGGAATCACTAAGAAAATACATTTTCATAGTCATTGATAAGCACCAGCTCACAACACTGCATGTGGCTGCCATCACTTGCACGTTACATTTCCTGACAAACTGCATATACAATACATCTAGAATTCTCAGTATAGAGAGAACTGTAGCACTTACAAATTACCACAGGGAAAATACAGTTTATAGTAGCATTTCCAACAGTGACGTTGCAACATTACTTTAGCGACTATGTTCCTTATGCAAAGGAAAAATAAAAAGTAGTCAGTGACATACTTCCTGAAATTT
>VYZQ01058470.1:81160-112197 GCA_013400655.1 Mystacornis crossleyi | reverse complement strand
ATCTTTTGGAAAAAAACTAACTCTTAAGAAATCCAAATGATTCATGCCAAAGCTGTTAAGTCAGATCATCTCTATCATATCATCCTCAAATTCCTGAGTGAGAGCACTTATGAAAATTTAGCACCAAAACCAGCTGGGGTTCTCATAAAGTTCAAGAATTGAAATTCTAAGTCAGAGAGAAAATGGGTTTTTATCCGTAATATTTTCAGTGTAGATAAAATACCAGTGTAAAACAGAACAACGTGTGGTGAGATGCGACCATCTCCCCCTTAACTGATTGACAGATAGCAGTAAATTAACAAGTGATGTTTATTAGTTTAATATTCAATATTAAATGGTGAACAGAATCAAAAGGCAGCTCCATAGAACTGAGTGACTTTGAAACCCCTGAAATTACAAAATGCTGGCTCGGGGACGTGAAGTGCACTGGATCCCCACCTCTGCCCCTCCGGCCCTTGGATGCCCATCTCAGCTCTGCCAGTCCTGCCCCTCTCTCCATGGGATCCCCACCTCTGCTCTCTCCCAGGACTCTGCACACAGCAGTGCTCAGGACACAGATCCGTGGAGGAGAACTGACAGTTCTGCCAAAATACCAAATCTCAGGCAAACTCCACCAAGCCCCTGCCCAGCCCCTGCCCAGCCCCTGCAGGCAAATTTCCCCTCTACTGATTCCTGCAGCCAGCAGCTTGGCAAAAAACCCATTTAACAGCAGTTTTGCTTGAGTCAAGGTTGCAGAATTTGGCCTCTCCTCGTTTTTGGGTCGTCTGGGTTCAATGCCCTGCGCTGAAGTGCTGAGCAGAACTTGGCAGGGGCTGTCCCCTCCCCAGCATTGTTTGTTTGGTATAACATTAGGAAATAAATTAATGAGTTACATGGGCTTTGCTTTACAGCAAAAACAAGGAAAAAAGGTTTTCAGATAAGTTTCTGAATCATAACCCAGCAAAGATTTATAATAAAAAATTTATATGCAAACCTCTGCAGTGTACTGAGCTTAAATCAACCCCATTACATAATGACCCTTGTCTTAACATATGAAGTCAAATGCAAAAAAATAAACCTGATTGATTGTAACCAGAGCAAAAATCTGATTGAACAGAGCAGCAGCCACTGCTCCCCTGTAAGGTGTCCCATGGACAGCTGTAAAAATCTGAAATCACCCCCACACAGCTCTAAAATTTCAATTCTCACAGGTAATTAAGTGGAGGAATTCTGAACTACACCCAGCTCATCCCTGTAAAACAGTTCCCAGATTTAAAGTTATTTCAAGTTTAAAAGGAGGACTAAGGAGAAATAAAGGAGAAACTCTACAACCCCCTCTGGAGCTCCCCGGCCACAAAGCAGGGACAGTGTGCAAGACCAGAAATCTTTATCCACAAACTTTTTATCTTCTGAGTTTTCATTCACACTTGTTTAATTTTTTTTTTTAATAGACCATAATTAATTTTTTCAGACTGGATTCCTTAAGGGCCAGGTTCATAGAGAACTTCACAGAGCTCAAGGAGATAAATAACCTGGTAACCACTCTGATCCCCAGAAGATTTCGATTAATTTGGATACAGCTTTGACAAACATTAAATCTCTTCTTTAATGATGTTCCTCAAACAAAACAGTTAGCAAAATATCTGAATTTCCTTGTATAATGTCACATTTTAATGTAAACATCAAATAATGTACCAAAAGTTTTACCGGAAAAAAAAAAAAAAATTAAAGCGGCACAATTCTTTATACCACTGGAGAAGAGGGGAGGAAAAAGCCAGATTACAAACATTTACACATGCATAGTGGAAAAGAAATTAAACAAACAAACAAAAAAGTATTTTACTAAATTCACGCATTTTTTTTAAAATAGTTATTAAATCTACTAAGCACCAACATACCTAAAAATTTATTTTCAGCTTCATGATTCATTTAAAAAACCTATCAAATTAACTTTTCAAACAAGCTTATATTATTAGCTTGTCCAAAAATAAAATGTAGAGTTTTTTTGGGTTTTTTGTTAATTTTTTTCTTCTTTTTTCCATTTTTTTATTATTTTTTAAAGTATACCAATACTTTTATCTGAATGTTTCCAAACAATGGCATAGGTGTCTGCAAAGAATGCCTTTACTTTACCCTACAGTGGATGGAAAATACAATACCACATCATATAGAATCTAAAACTATAAAAGTCTGAGAATGCAGCATCCCTTCACAAAAAAGCTGATAAAACTGAAATTATTTAGAAGATGCTGCACCTTTATTTAAAAAAAAAAAAAAATTAAATGAATTTAAGCAGAAATAACATACATTTTTACATTAACTGGCCATTTCTGGTACAGAAACCCAGCATAGTATGCTAATGTTATTGAATAAATGTAAATGCTACTTACAATCCTCTTAAATACAATTTAGACAAACTTTTTTTTTCCTTTTTTTCTCTTTTTCCTTTTTTTTTTCCTTTTTTTCAAGTTATACAGGTAATCTCTCAGCTGCTAGTTTAATGCAACATATCATTAACATTACACAAATTAAAAAATAACACGTGTGTGTTTTCCTACAGAAAAGCTTCCAAAAACCCGACCCACATCAAAAAATGCAAAATAATGGAATATAGTTTAAAAAAAAAATTAGTTGCAAGTCTAGCAGCAAAGCAATTAAGTGAGGATATATTTACTAATATAAACAAAGGGAATATTTGCAACTACAGGTGAAGCCCCAACTATCTTAGATCTACTGACACAAATAAAAATTAAATTCTCTCTAAAAAAAATAATCTGATTATTTAAAATAGGAGTAAAAGCCATTGCTACCTGATGAACTACCTAGGCTAAGTTCCTGAAACAAGGACAGGGGGTCGCTGTTCTTTTTTGTCTGCTCAGGAGGAGGTTTGGGCTTGGGGGGAGCCCGCAGAGCGCTGGCGTAGGACATGACGGGCTTGGTGCCGCCCGCGGGCTGGGGGCTGCTGCTGTTGGACTCCACCAGCTGCTTGTTGGGCATCAGAGGGGGGAACTGGCCCAGGTGCTGGAGCACGTTGTAGTTGAAGGAGTTGGAGAGCTGGATGTTCTCGGCCTTCAGGTGTTCCTCCGGGGGCTTGGCCGCCTTCGGCGGAGCTGCGAAGGAGAAACCGGAGTTGGAGCAAGTGAACGGCTCTGACTCAGCCAATCCACCTGCAGTAAGCCCAAAGCCAGCGCTGACACCGCCCCTCTGTAACCCCCTCCCACGCCACCCATCTGCTGCGCTGAGTCACTCCGAAAACGGAGCTCATAGAATGACACGACCACAGCACGGTTTGGGGTGGAAGGGATCTTAAAGCTCATCCTGTTCCATCCCCTGCCATGGGCGCAGACACCTTCCACTGGACCACCCTGCTCCGATCCCCATCCAACCTGGCCTCGGAGTGATGCAGCCTCATTCCCAACATTTGGATCGTGCAGCAGCAGCAGCACAAGACTGACTTCACTAAACCCGTGCCCCGTGCCTTTGTGCCCTACAGCTGTGACCCCAAACCTGCAATTCCGCCCGGCGGACTCTCCGGGTGCGCCGAAGGGAAGCTGCTTCCGAATGGGATCTACTCTAATTTAAGCACTTTATCCACTGAGACAGCCCAAAGAGTATTTCATTCTTCTTGCTTTACAGCTTAATAGGCTAAAATTAAAATTTACAGCACCATATATAATTCATTCTCCAACAGCAATTCAGAGTCCTGAATGCCAACCGACTAATTATTGGTATTTCAGGCTGAATGCATTCCTGCTAATTTATATGTTCTTGCTCCACATTTAACAACTCCTGTAACTATCAGAAAAAATGGTGCTTTAAACCACAGGTATAAAACTGCTTTCAAGTGAATTTCCTGAATCCTAACGAGGTCCCTTACTTTTGTCTGGAGATTTCTGCTGTCTTGCACAGCTAGAGAGATACCACACTGAAACACAGCTCTGTGTTCTATCTGCAATAGTCTAGGAACTGGGCAACAATTATTTCAGTCTTTAATCGTATAATGTTATTTTTAAAGCGCGCATACAAAAATGTACCACATGCAAAAATGAGTGCAAAAGTAGAAAAACATAAAGTAAAGTTTCTCACTGGGAGGGTCACACACAGGCTTCTGCTTTTTATAGAGCACTCAAAAAAAAAAAAAACCAAAAAAAANNAAAAAAAAAACAAAAAAAAACCAAAACCAAACCCAAACAAACAAAAAAAACCCCAACACAAAACCCCAAAACCAACCCATAGAAGAATGGATATGGAAAGAACACAAGCAAAGCAATTTTGCTAGGGTTGCTATGATTCAACAAAAAACAAACAACCCAGAACACGAGCAAAAAACCTCCCAAAATAACCACAGCTCTCAAGAGAAGACAAGTAATGACAAGCAGGGCCAGAGGTGAAAGCTGTGTGTGGTAGAGGTGTCTAACAGAAGGAAAAATATGAAATACACATCTTGAATAAGAACTTAAATCATTTTCTTCCCATCAACAGAAAAAGCAATGCATATCCAATTCTCAAACTGCAATTTTGGGAAGTGCCTGCACAGAACAGCCCTGAGCAGTTGACAGCAGCTCTCCCTGTGCTCCATAAATCCATCCTGATCCCACCCAACACTGGTGCCGCAGCCACTCCCGATGTACAGGAGAGATCAGCCCTTGAACAGTCTGGAGTCAGGGGTTGCCCTCTCAAGCAACCAGTGCAGGCACAGGACTTTCACAGCATCACATTCTCACGGGGCTCTATTTCATGGCTAAAATCAACAGTAACGAGAAGGGTGCAGTTACTGGTCATTAACCCTTAGCTCTATAAAACACATTGGCGCTGTAAATATGATCACAGGCAGTGAGCTGTAAATGTGGAAAGGCACAGCAGCCATAAAATGGAGATGTGTTTGCATGAACCATTAGATCCTGGGCTCTGTTTCATATACATTTATTGACAAAACAGAAACCGTGCTTAACTACAATAAAAATAATTTCACTGCAAATGCAGTTACCAATGAGAACTTGATATTTTCACTTAGAATTTAGTATTTGACAGCAAATGTGTGTATATGGTACTTTTTACATACACATCTGTCCTCCGAGGACTTTACTCACAAACAGGTTCTCAAGCTTTTCATTCAATAAAGCAGAGAAATGTGGGACTGGCTGATCCCAACATAAACGTGCCAAAGTTCCTGAGCTCCTCTTAGATACGCACGGAGTTTGGAGAGCAACTCTGTGTGAGCAATTCAGTGATGAATGCCACATAATACTGTGCATTCAGCTCCTTGATTTTCAGTAAAAATAGAAATAGATTGAAGGAGATGCCCTGAGCTTGAAGCTTTGAACTTAGCATGAAAGATGCTGCCATAAATATGGGTTTGCAAAATAACATTTTCACATTCTGGAAATTAAAAGGCACATTAGGAATTTAATTCTTGAGTGCTGTCGCTGATATAAAGAGCTTTTTTCATTCATTCTGCATGTTCCTACTTCAGAATTACTATGAAATTACAAGATGTTTTAGGTTTATAAAGTTTGGTGAAAAGCAATTAAGTCTTTTAAGGCCAATAAAACCAGCTTATAAATATTTTTCCGCATTATTAAGTGGTTTTAATATCCACGCTAGAATTCTGTTCACACTTTTATTAATTTTGTTTTTAAATTACCACTGGAGATTCTTAAAGCAAAATCACAGGGAAGAAACTATATTACCCTGGTAATTTTGTTTTTCATAAACACAAGAAATACGGAGAACAGAAGAATAGAAGAACAGTTGCACTGCTCCAGCTCTCTCCTTGCAGCTCTTTTTCATCTCTGAAAAGTTAATTTAGTTTCTGTCTGCTCAATCAATCACCACTGCTGCTACCACCAGGGAAGCCACATTCCACTGAGATTCTTCCACGGTGAGAGAGAATTTAAACTCGTCACTCCGTTGATGAAGTACCAGAATTTACTAGAGAAACGCTGAGAGCACTAATTCAGTTTATGTGTTGCTCCCCCAGACTGTGACACCAACACAAAATATCACTGATTCTGGAAACGAATAATCTATCTTGCAAATAAATCCCACCAGTCACCTTAGTTCCCTCCAGCACAAACTCAGCTGCACTTGAAGCCACTGTAAGAGACTGTCTGGGTTTACTGGAGCTTTTGGAGAAGACCAAGAAGCAGCATTGCTTTTTTAGATGAAGAACAGGATGTCAACAAGGTGGCACGCGAAAATACGATTATTCCAAGCAAACCTTTAACTACTGAAACAACGAATACTTCAGAATCTTTGCTTCAATTGGTTTTTGGGAATTAAAGAACTGGCAGAAAACACTGGGTGGGAAGAAATCCCCAGGCAACCCTTTCCCTCCGTGCCAGTGACTGCAGAGAGAAGCAGCTGCAGCTGTACCCACCCAGGAGCTCCCGGGGGGGAACGGCTCTGGCGGCTCCGTTGCATGGAATGTTTGGGTACGGGGCAGAGGACGAGGAGTTCACCCACAGCTCAGGGGAGGAGTAGTTGAACGATGACTGGTTACTGTGGTCCTGAAGCTCTTTACACTGACCAAGACTGTCTTGAGGAGTGCTTAATTCTTCAGAACAAGCCTGGACTGAACTAGAGGAAATTCTTCTTTGGTACAACGGCCTGCCTGGTCCTCTTGGTTCATACTGTGAACAAAAAACACCAAACCATAAAATAGCCTTTTGCTCTTTTGAGTCAGCTGCATGTATCAAATAGCATTTCCCCATTCAACTTTTTCCCTGAAATGTTTTACCACAAAGAAAAAAAAAAAATCCTTTGCATTTAGAAAAAGAAGTCTAATACATTTCAAGTTATATGTTGTATACTGCAGTCACTGATAACATATTTTGATCACACAAAATAGAGAATTTTAAAAGAAGTGCAAAGTACATCAACTGAGATTTCTTAATTCTTATCAACCTTTACATCTCACACTCCTGTGTGGGCGATGGATCACACAGTCAGGAGGAAGATACCCAGCATTTACAGACAAAGCAAAGGAAGCACAGGAACACACAAGAGCAAGAAAAAAATGTTCTTACAATGTAGTCAGGAAAAAAATGGCTTTTCCTTTTCCAAAGGATAAATTAGTGACTTGTACACCAGGATCTGGGGAAGCAGGATTCATTTGTACACTGCATTTTGCACATACAAAACAAATGCTCTGGAGAAGTGAGTGCCTTCAGGAGAAATAATGCAGAGAATTTTATCTGAAACCACAGAAATGACTTGCTTCCATAAACCCTGTAGATCATGTAGAGGAAAACGGCTGGAGCTCCATTAATTAACCTGTGGGCTTCAAGAGTTCAGATTTAAGGGCTCTCTAAGCTTTTTCAAGATTCAAAGCAAGTCTGTTGTATTCCAGTTTATTTTTAACAATAAATACACTGTTTACTCCCATCTGCACTGACTAACAAGAGCACCAATAACATAAAAAAGTCATACAGGTCATACAGGTAAATCTAGACTTGGTAAACTGAAAAAACCCCCATCCTAATGAAATGTCACAAGAAATTAGCTACACAAACATCAAACAACTTGCTTGTAGAGTCCCAATATTGTTATTATATCATCTAAAAAAATAGACTGGGGGAAAAAAGTGCATGAAAGGAAACTGTTACATCTTATTTCAGTCGCCACAATCAGGGGATCAACACTTGGACATCTGGACAATCCACTCCCCTAAGGAAATTCTTCAACAACAACAAAAACAAATGAACAAAAAGATTTCATAAATTACTGCCCAAATCAACCCAAAAAAGTATACATTTATTGAGTTTAAAAGGGCTATTTTGGTAAGCAATCAGGAATTTATCAAAGTTCTGGACACTTGCAGCACAGAACCAGACAGAATAACTCCAGTATTCCCTTTGATGTGCAGTTCAGATCTGGTTTGACTAAACACATGCAAAAGCTTTCAAGTATCAAGTCAATTAACAGCTTTATAAATAGTGATTGAGGAAACAGTTTAGTAAGGATATCAAAAGTCAGGAAAACTGCCCGGACAAGTGCCTTGTCTGAATGATGTCTGTTAAAAATGCACCTAAAACCCCATTTTGATTTCTTTGTGCATTCAGTCCTACCTACCAGCTGGACCAGAAGTTTTGTAAAGTTTATAGCAAGTCTCTGTCTTGTAACACTTTTACTGCATTTGGCATTTCTGTCACATATATTGAAAGGACGAAGAAATAAGAACTAAACTGCATTTGCACTAATTACATAAAGGCTCACTCTATTTGTCTTCAGATAGCAGGAGCTGTCACAAGCTCTATAGGAATATTTATTGGTTTATTACTGCTGAAAAGCCATTGTACCTACGTCCCGCTGTACTGACAGCATTAACTGTTGTCACAAAGTATTACATTTTATACAGGGTGGTATGACTTAATGGACTGAGATATCAAATTTCTAAATGTCTATAAACTCAAACCTTACTACAGCTCTGGCTGGGCCTGAGGACTCCATTAACCTCTCTGGATCTGTATAAGACAGAAATTTGTAAAATGCACTGGAATTCAATTTTAGTTGTTTTTCTCAGGCTCATAAATGAAATATTTTCTGTTTTCAGAAGTTGAAAGACGAATTAAGTATGTATTGTGTGAGACAGCGATGAGCAGGGCTCCCTCCCCAGCTTCTGTAAAAACCTAAACAGAAATGCATCACAGAACAAGCCACTTATCTACAAATACTGGACTACATGCAGTCAGTGAGAATATTAATTCTCACATTCCTGGAATGCGACCTGGCTCCAGGATGCTCCATGTTTACACATCATACGCTTCTTAGCACCTCAGATTCCAACAGAGAATAAAACCTACTGTTCAAAACACGGCCTGTCCTAGCACAGTCTGCATCCCATAACAAACCCCCTTAGAGTCCAGGACAAGAGAAGAGGGAAGGAGACAGAGCCAGCTGTGGCAGGGTGTGTGCTGGAGCCAGCCTCAGGCAGCACAGCTGGATGTCTCCGATTTCCAACACACAGCCCCTGAAGTACACAGGATGGCTCTGTATCAAATTAGTGCAGGCAGGGTGGGGTTTATGAAATCAGGTTTTGGACCATACTGGAACAACTGAACAGCTCTGGTCTCCTATGAGAAGTCACTCAACCACAGCCACAGCTCAGCGCTGCGTCAGCTGGCTGGGTCATTCCAGCTGACTGTCCAGAGTCCTCTCCTGAGCTTCCACCAGGGCTGCGGTTGGTTGTCACTGCAGATAAATGACATGCAGACACAGAGCAATGACTGCCCAAAAACTCCAAGGAACATTCCAAAAGCTGAGGTTTCCCATCTAGCAGAGAAAATGTTACACCTGCAGCGCCAAGAATCACGGATCTGCTCAGGGTGAACAGCAAAGACGCAGAGAACGATTCCACCTCACAGAAGCTCCCAGTGCGAGCTTTTAATGCGTGAGGGGTTTTGCATTCGTGACCATTTCACAACATAATTTGATATTAAAACGACAGGACAAGTGCAGAGCAGACAAGAACACCCACCTCTTCTAAGCTGTGGAGCGAAGAAGCAGAAACTGCTCGAGATGCGAGTGGATGAAATGGCTCCTGACCGACTGCGTGCTGATGATTCTGGATTTGTATAAAAGGGCTTTGCTGCGACCTGTGGGGCAGTGGAGGTATTCCGTAGTGAAAGCCCTGCCCCAGGAGGTGATTCTGCTGTAGGTTAGCGAAAGTCCAGGATCCATCAGGTTGCAGGTATTTCAAGGGAGATGGGGTTATGTGTTCGGATGGCATTGAGAAAGGGGGGTTGTACATTTGGGGTAAATGCTGCTGAAATGCTGGGTTAGTGGGCAGTTCAATGTCCCTGCTGTTCTCAGTGAAGGTGGGGAAGTGGGCGCTGTGGTTGGAGTTGCAGGAAGGAGAAGGGAGTGCTGGTGGGCTTCGGGGCTGGACTTGTCTGTATTGCAACAGTCTCGACTGGGGGGGCGGCATTTCGGCTGCGTCCCGACTCTCGCTGGGATCGCGGTGTGACAGCTCTCGGAGCAAGTCCTGGAATCTGCATTGACAGAATAAATGCATCAAGAAAAGAGGGGGGGGGGGAAAAAAAAGTTTTGCTGAAATCTCGCTCTTTTTGAGATGCGGAAAACTCAGAGCACAGAACGCCGAATTTAAATATTCTCATCTTTGCACTTACTGACCCTAACTTCAAAGGATGTGACTGAGCAATCAGAAATTAGGCACAAGAGGATTAATTGGATGAAATACCCACCTGAATCATCTCAAAGTTTTAATAACTCTTGAGATTTCCTTTTCAGTCAGAAGAATCAGTTTTTTGTTATCTCTTAAGAGACAACTAAAGGTAAGGATTTCCTGCTTTACTACACAAAGTAAAAAGTTCACATAGTTAAAAGAAAATTTTAACCCTTTTCAAGGCAAAAGCCAGAACAATCAGGGACTCCCCTCGCTTGCACAATATTAATTCCAAACTTCTTCAAAAGGTCAAGAATATTCAATTCAGCACTTCAAAGAGTCAGCTAAGAGGGCATTTAGATGCTTTACCATGGCTATAACAAACCAGATGGAAAAGAAAGCATAGTGGGAGATGACAGTAAACAGAGGCAATTTAAAAATCCAGCCTTTACAATATACATGATTAAAGCTGATGACCACTGGAACCATTTTTCTGTTGATGTTCAACAGCTTCCTTTCTTGCCCCCTAAAGCTCCATCTCAAATGCAAGCATTTTTTTTTAAAAATCTGCTTTTAAAAGCAAAGGGTTTTTGAAAAGGAAGAAAAGTTTAGGTTTCACTGGGGGGCAGTGTTTGGGGAGGGGCTGGTTTGTTTATTTTGAAGCACACAGATCTCAGACTGCTACCTCAAACTGAAGAATTTACAACTTAAATAGGCCTTAACTACACTCAGACACTTCTTTCATAAAAACACAAGGTTGTTACTCTCTATCCATTCCTTATTCCATAAATACAGCACTGAAAAGCTCCATAAAAATATTTTTCCACTACAGCTTTACTACCCAATATACTAACAGAATAAAGCATAACACATAACAAAAGCATAGTTGTAGGTCAGCCTGCCAACTATTTCAACCTTCATAATAACAGCAGCAAAAAGCAATACCTTTAAGTGCCTTGCACTTGATCACAGTGTTACAGATAGGTGCCCACTGCTCAATTTTACACAAGCTCTGATGACTCAGTAAACAAATACCTTGAATATGTTGCCTCTGTTTCATCTTCTGTATTACTGGCAAGTTTCCAGTTTGCCCTAACTTGCTGCTGTTGATGTAATCCAATTGGTTGCTGAGGAAGATGTGGTAGATGAGGATGGTGATGGTGTTGATATGGAATAGTGCCTTGACTGAGATAGGCATTATGTTCATTCCATTGCTGTAACCTGGCTTGTTGTTGCTGCCTTATTGTTTCCAAAGCTACATTTCCATGCATACGATCTATAAAAATAGTTTTAAAAAAAAATTTTATCTAATGCCCCTTTTTAAAGATCTTTATGTCAGAAAAAAAAAAAAGAATACTTTTTATACAGTTTATTCCAGGGTCTATTATACACTAACTGCATTGCAGTGCATAACCTGGTTATTTAAATCATATGGAAAATCATATAAACATGAATCTTCTAATAAAGTGCTGAATATTCAAACATGCCTCAAGCAGCAAATTATGCTCAATGACATTACTTATGGAAACTAACCCAACAATGACCCAATTCAGAGCAATATGCCTGAAAAAGGTAAATACCTCCTTCATTTTCACTTCAATGTAGCTATAATTGCACACTCCGAATTTAAATAAAGAAAAGTCACCTACCCAAAGTGTCCCCTAAGGGCATTCCTGACGGATTCTCTTCAATGAAGTTGTTCAAGTGGGTTGGCAGAACTGGGTTGTGCTGTGCAATAGGCCTCAAAGGATTATTGACTTCTTGTAACAGAGGTGGGGGGTGTTGTTCTGAAATCACAGCATCTACAGCAGGAGAATGTGGTCGGTGGGGAATGGGATTATTAAAAAAGGACTGGCTGGGGCCTGCCTGGAAAGCAGGGGAAAGCTGCGAAGGTGGTGGAGGCTGCTGATTCAAGTGATTATGCTGCTGAACTACCTGGCTCTGCTGGGGTGGCATTTGGTTGGGTTGTTCAGGCAAGTGATTTTGCTGTTGACTTAAAAGGTTTTGCTGCTGCTGCTGCAGAGGGAACGGCTGCCTCGGGATCTGGGAGAGGTGCTGGAAGTGGCGGTTGGGCACTGCGAACTGGGAGTGGGGCGGGGTCAGGTGCAGGTTCAGCTGCCTGGGGTTGGGGTTGTCTTTGCGATGGAATTTAGCGTTGGGGTAACCAACACCGGAACGGGACTCTGGGCTTCTCTGCTGGGGATTTGCTTCTAAATCAACCTAGGAAAAGGAGAATAAAAAGTTTTGTAAATTCGCATTACAAGAAAAACCAATAAAAAACATTTCAGTAACGACTAAATTCTTTAAGAGAGAGTATGAAAAAACAAACAAACAAAAAATACCCAAAACCCCAACAAATAAACAAACCAGACCAGAAACCCAGACAAGAGAAACCTACCTGCTTGGATTCCAGAGGTTTCTTCTCAGGTGTTCGAATTTTACTGATTTCAGGTCCAGCAGTGTTTTCACTTTTACCTAAAAACATTTACAAAATTACTTCGTTTCAATAGAAAAATTATTATTTTGTGATTCCCCCCCCACCCCCAGACACAGGAAAATTGACTTATTAGTATGGCATTTACAGCATCACAGACATTTAGTATCATTTACCTAAATAACACTTTCCCTTTAATCTCTGCACTTTGTTCATTAATCATCACTAAGTAGTTCTTCCAACTTAACTGCAAATAACATCAGCAGTACTGCAGAAGGGAGATGGAACAATTATAACCTCAACGCCCCTCCCCAACTCCCATTCCTTCTGAATCTCACAGTATCTCAGTTATTCTGTTTGAAATGGCAAATCCCAGGTTATTTCCCCAATCTGTGGATCCCTCTGTTAGGGAGGAAAGGGCGACAGATAGAAAGGATGGAGGAAGGGAAGTCCTTTCCACAACACCCCATTTCAAGCACAAGCTCTCCCCAAAGCAGAGCAGTTTTCAGGGCCATTTTGAGCACTAACCATTTCGAGTTTGTTCGTGCTGCTCCTTGTCCTGGTGCGGGAGCTGCTGCTGTCCTATGCTAACAGGAGAGTGGTGGCCCAGGCCATACGGGATCGGGGACCCTCGCCCATGTGCCTGTAACAGGTTCATGTTATATGCCATAGCTGCTTGATGGGTAATGAGTCGAGGGTCGACTGCAAACCTACCCTGATACCCTGTCCACGGTACCTATGTGGTAAAAAAAAATTAAAATAAAAATTTAAAAAAAGAGAGAGAGAGAGAGATGTGATCTGTTAAGGTACGTTAAATTAAAGGCAGTGATAATGAGTGCACTGATATCAGGTCACTGACGGGAGTTTTGCACGCATCAGATGACCCGACACACTTACACACAACTACAGCTGGTGCTGCAAAGGGCAGGCAAAACAAGGGGCAGACATTTTCGAGGAGAACCCTGGGAAAAAATTTTTCCATCAAAACCCATTCGTGTTTCAGTGGTTTTGAAGTTCAGGGAGAAAAGACTGATGGACATATTTTAGTTTAATACACTTCAGAATAATCTCTTCTCTAATTAAAGAGAAATGGATGAAGTTCAAACAAATACAAAGCCTTTTCTCCTGGTAGGTACAAGACACTGGGCTGTGGCTCAGAGGTGGGGACAGAGAGAGGAGCCTCCAAGCTGAAGAACAGACTTTGCAGCACCCAGTGCTGTGATTCTGGGCCACAGCAGGAGGGGCTGGCACACCTCTGCAGCCACAAGACCCTCAGTGAAGTGACCAGGACCACTGTGGAACCCAGAGAGTACCCACAGGTGAGCAGTGACAGGGAGGGACACTCCAACGTGTCTGTGCACGTGACACGAGTATTGCAGAGTCAAAGGAAAATCCACCTCCTGAACACAGGTAAAAAGTCAGGATTTTTTACAAAGGTTTCAATTTTATTCCTAAAAGGAATGCTAAGGAAGACAGCTCGGCATCAAATGAGTTCAATCTCATCCTGTAGGGAATTTATTAAAAGAAGGGAATTATATGAATAAGAGGAGAGTGCAGGGAAAGCCATCCCCAACACTCAGGCTGCCAAAGCATCCTTTACTGATGGCAGCAAACAACCTCCTCTAGCTTTTACCTTGGGTATGGAAACTGCATTAAACAAAGACATCATTTCATCTTCCATGAACAAAAACACATTTTACTTCAGTCCCTACTTGTTTCAAGTGTAGCAATTTTCATCCAATTCTTTTTTTAAAATTACTATTTGCCCTTGAAACGTGCACCTTGAACTTTAGCCTTAGGCTACTATTGCATCTGTACAACCCCAAATCATCTCCAAGCTTCTTTTCAAAAGTAGCAGTCTCATTAGCACCTCGGTCTTCCCACTTAATTATTTAAAAATCCATCCTCAGGGAAGGTGAGTTCAAAATACTTATTTTTAATACATTTCTTTTGATTGGAAACACATAAAAAATATATTAACCTTGCAACAATAAGACAGAGCTTTTTAAATTACCTTGGTTTGATATTAATATAATGTGAGCAAGCATGACAAAGATACAGCTGCTGGCCTTCTCACTGCGTTTAAATTTATCCATCAAATGCAGATTTCTAGTAAGCTTGGAAAAAGGAAAATTCCTTGGCCTAGCAAAGAAAACCAATTTACAGCTGCCAGCTGATCTAAGATACAAAACTGAAACTACAGCAAGTCCCCTATTCAGCATCCATAACCCAAATTACAACAGAAGACTCAGAATTATTAAAAAAACCAAATTAGCTGTATTCCAACATTTAGCATTATGAATGGAATTAAACACATCTGCACGTGTGGGTTCCACATCCTTGCCACGATCTTCAGGGGCTGTGTACAACACAGACATGTTACTCCACAAGCTGCTGCAGCCTTTGTTCTTTCCTTGCATTTTCCTCCTGGAATATGTGACTGTAAAGGGTAAAAATAAAGCAGAGACTGCTTCTTTAATGTGTGTAAATTTTAGTGGGACAGTTTTATTTGTAATCCAAAATTCCATGCATAAATGTAGCCTAAAAGAACCGATTAGAGATCTTCATTCTGTTCCCAAATGTCATTAAGGAAAGGGATTGGAGAGGAAACTGGTTCACTACGAGGTTCTGGAAGGGAAAAACATCCCATTATGCTTATTTTTCTTATCACTTCACTTCAGACACCTTGCACTGCAGACATCCAAAACTTGTAATTTAGACTGTGTGAAGCCAATAAAGAGAAACAAACTCGGTGTGAATCACCGAGGTCTCTCCAACGATTAAGAACTGAACCAGGCAAATAATTCAGAGGCAGGTGTCTCAAGTCAGGTGAGACAGATTCCACTGGTGTGCCTAAAACACACCAAATTACATGAACATGAAATTGCTTTTAGCCTGCCTGGAGTTATTTGTGGGAGCAAAGCTTTCGGGTCCTTATTTTCTGGTGGTCCTCTGCACTGCCACTCCTAAAGCCAGCAAAGCCCACAGATTTGGAGTGCAGAAACAAACCTGCAAAAAACTCACTATCTGATTTTGCCATACATTTATGTGCATACAATAACTGAGGTGGGGAGGGGGGAGAAACAGAAAATGAATTCTTACAGGCAAAGGCACAGACATGACCATATTTCCTCCATAGACAGCAGGTACATATAGAATACTTGTCCCAGTGTGTGGATCTATCCTTTGAACAGGACTTGGAGATTTCCCCAGATTGGGGTGAGGTCCCAGAGGAGGAGGGGGAGGAGTATATGCTCGGATAGGATTTCCAATTAGAACAGAAGGATTGGGCTGAACTGAAAATAAAGATAAAAATAAAAGATATATACATACAAAAAAAGAAGATATATCCGCAAAAAGCACATGAAGATGACCATTTCTTTGGGTTTTTTCACCATAACAGCATCTATCTTCATGAAGTTTGTGTGCAACTCTCTAACAGCACAGGTCTGATACACCAACAGAAAGCATTAATCAAATTCTGTATTCCATTTCAAAAATTTGAAGAGGCAGAAAATACGAGTTGAGATACAGAGAAAAAGGTAGCTGGTAAGTGCATTAATGGAAGAATGTCCCAAACCAATTAAATATGCTGACAGTCAGAGTGGCTGTTAAGCACTGCATCAAAAACTAAAACAACCCTCCTTTCTTTAGCAGGGAAGACAAGCTCTAAACTAACGCTTTTTCAAATTAATAACAAAATTATTCAGCTGTTGCATGCTACCTTGCACAGGTATGATCAGGAGTATCTGGATGTGACAGCACAATTTAACTTCAAAGCACCTCAGAAAACAGTGCATGCAAAATGTCCAAACCCTCTTAGTGCAAATACACTGCACAGGGCTGTACATGATGAATTTCAAACACAGCCATTTTTCAAAGGCCAACCACTGTGTTTGTGTTAAGGCTCCAAAGTCACTGCACACAACACCTATAAAGGGAGAGCCTTGGAATTATCGAATGTCCACTTAACAGTCTGTGATCTGATTCCCACATGCAAACAACAAGTAAATGCCTTTCAAACAGAGAAGAGAGCAGATCCTCAATGTACGTCAAACTACTGCCAGCTTCACTGGGCCCAGGAATTCCCCCAGGAACTGCAGAGGCACTTACCAATTCCATCAGGTGGGAAATGGTCATTCTGGTTATGATGATGGACCTTGCCCTTTAAAGGAAAAACACCAGTAATAGTGATCTTCTCATTCTTACACAAACCAAAGCTTTTTACTTCAAGTGAACATGATAATTAAACAGAAAACGGAGCTTGAAAGGAGTCAGCCCAACAGTTTATTCTTACACATTCAGACATCCAGTTCCACTGCCTAACTATGAATTCACAAAGCTGGACATAAAACATCACTAATTCAATTAACCAGTGGGTTAATTATGACTCCCTCTGGGAAAACTCTCTCCCAAGGCCTGTTTTCAGATGCAAAGAGAGTTACAGCAGATATTTTGATTTTCTTTTCTCACCATTTTATTTCCTACTGTCCCCCATCTTTCAGGAGCAGCACCCAGTACCAACGTAACCCTCAGGACTCCTCTGCCATAGCAGCTTTAGTAGAAGAATGATCCATTTTCTGCTCCAGGTTCCAGCTGAAGAACTTTGGAGACAAAGGAGCTGCTCCCAGTTTTACTCAGTTGCTCACCTAGCCCCATTAGACACTTTCTCCCTGCCCCATGTCATTTATCAGCTTCTGGGCTGTGGCTCCTCTGTGACTGCTCCTCAAAAGTACAATACAGGACAGTAAAGAACCCCAGAGCTCCAGGGAAACTGTTCTTCCTTGGGGAACTTGGTACATCAGAAAAGGATTTGAACAGACCTGAGTTATCCCTCCTACTTTCTCAGGAGTTTGCAGCATCAACCAATTAGTTAATATTCATGAACTGTGAGCACATATTCCACTGCCAGTATGCTCTCAAGCCCTTTGCAGCACAGAAATACTTTACTTAATCTGGACCTAAGTACGTTCACAAATTTAAAATAAATCTAAAAACGCTTTGATGCTGCAAAACTTTTCTTGCCCAGGAGATAAGTCTAGGCAGTTTTCCAGCACTCTGAGAAAATTAGTCAGGCTACAAAGACAGGTTGTTTGACAATGTTGACTCATGCATAAACCAGATTAAAGAACTGGTCTCCAAATTCTCCTCTCATTTGAAAAATGAATTATGGAAAAATAAAATAATAATTGCTGTTCATTGCAGCACTTAAACAAAGGAAGCCTGTTTATTCAACAGAGAAAGATTCAATCTAAAAACGTGGAGGAGCTACAGCCTGAATCACTCATGGACAGCACACAGCATTTCTGTATGTGTTACAATGTCAGAGGCAAGCAGCGTGTGCAGAAGTCTGACAAACCTCTGCTCTAGCCTATCAGACCTGTATTTTATAGGTGTCCTATTTTTAAAACTGAAATACCAAATAATGATCTAAGTTTGTAAGAAAATAATTACGTAAGTTTGCAAGAGGAGCTGTCCTCTCAGTGGGAGCTTCAGTGTGTCCCTGTGTCAGACTGGTCAACTGGGGCCACCTGGAAGTTGGGGAAGGGAGTTGATGCCTTCCTTTTTTCTTTTTCTCTTCACAGTTTCCGTGGCTTAATGATTTTATAATAGTCTGTAATTAACTCAGTTGTTACCATTTCTCAAAGATTTTCACACCAGGGCTCGTGTCCCCACCCATCTCCAAAATACCTAAACCTACCCTAGAGCTGATGGTGACTGACACCACCAGGGCACAAACACACTCAGTTTCCTCTAAAAACTCACTCCACCTTTGGAATATAAAAATCCACATTACATAAAGGCACTCAGAGGAAGCCCAGACCAAGATTTGGGTGGCTGCAGGCAGTTAACAGCCTCATCATCCCTTGGATCCCCCTTCAGCCAACAAACGGGAGTAGAGAGTTCTCGAGAGATTTATTCCAACCTGTGGCCCTCAGTGACTGCAGGAAATGTCTGGGATGATGATGCACCCTGATTTAAGTGCCTGAATCCAGACCAAAAGCTGGCAGGCAGCGAGTGGGAGGTAGGAAAGTTGTAAACTCAGAGCTTAATTTACTGTACGTGAACTACCCCGAGGGAAGCTCCGAGTTCTGGAAACTTTCCCTTTCCACATCATCACCTTTAATAAAGGCTGTCCCCATCCAACTCCGACGTTCCTTCCTCACTCCCATGCCCAGCCAAGCCACACGAACTCAGGAGAGGGCAGTGCCCTCACAGTGCCATGCTGGCTGTTCGCCTCTCACACAGGCAAGACTGAAACATCTTTACTTCTTTAAAATCTGACAGCAAAGAGGTTTTTAATGTCCCTACCTAAATCCAGGAGTAATTCTGCTGAAAAATAAGGTGCTGTTTGTAAAAAAAATCACGTGTGAAAGACAAGCCCTGACTTGCACAAGGTCCATAAACTCACCACAAAACATGGTATTGGAGATTGTTCTTTTTTTTTTTTTTGCTAGGTTCTAATCCTTCATTTTTAATGTTAAATACTGTACTAGGATGTCTAAAATAAGCAAAACCAACCACCTGCTTTTAAAACTCAAGCAAAGGGAAATGCACCCCTGATCCCAGCCGTATTCTCAGTGTAGTCAATTATTACCTGCTCACTGCTCTGCTGTTACTGCACACACTCACTACCTGTCCATGGCATTCAGAGGGAAGATTTCACTTAGACTTATGATATAGGTGGTTTAAATGCTTCACATCTTAAACTGAAAATACAGTGCTGACAGTTTAAAGAGCACAAGGGCTTAGTTTACCAACAAACTAAAGAAAAATAAACAGAGCTGTCTACACAAGACTCTCACTTTGCCCAACACTCATTCCCTTTTTTTTTCTAAATGTACTATACCTGCATTTTCAAGTACATTTTTTTTCTTCATTGAGGAAACTAAAAGTATTAATAATGATGTTCTATTATTAAGGAAAAGACGGAAGAGCTCATGAAAAATGAGAGTGCAGCAGTGGCTTTTAAAGACAATTTTGTAACTTCTGGTTTTCTGTAATCCCAGTGTTTTGACACATGACTACAAGCTTTAGAAATCTGGTGTTTGTTTCAGAAAGTAATGCATCTTGATGAAGAAACCAAATGTTCTCACTTACAAATTCCCTTTTGTGAAGGACTGCCAAAGGGAAGGCTTTCCTTTTTGTATTAAAAAAACCTGTCGTAAAAATTTCATTTCAACGATACAGCCTGGAACAAAAATGCAAAGCTATGGGAAATATGTGCAGTTCTTCCCTCCTGTACACTGAGCTCGTCACAAAGCTGACAACCCGCGTTTCGGTTCCACCTCTAAACACAATTTAATTAAATGGCAACCCAAATAATTTTGATATAAACTACAAAGAACTATTAAAATAGAATTCATTATTAATATATTTCTCCCCAAGAAAGCACTAAAATTTAGTGTCATTCTTTATCATCCTAAGGAAGCTGTGTATTTTCATCACTTCTTCACCTGCTTTTATAAGAAGAGCTGATGAAATTACCACTCAGAGGTAATTTTATCTCTCTGCCCTCTTGATGCTAATGAAATCAGGTCTTCTGAAGGACATTATCACTGAGCTAATCTATGCAATAAACCAGTTTACAACGTATTTTTAATTACATCAAAAAATTATCTTACATAACTTAAGTCCTTGAATTTTAAGTGTGATTTTCAGACCAAACCAAACCCCTTTTGGCTATTATTTTGTTGGCTTCTTTTACTCCTTGTCAGTGTCTGTATCAGCCTGTTGTTTCTTGGGGTACAGTCAGAGCACAGCTTGGGACAGGGATTGGCTCTTGCTCAGAGGGTTTAATCTGATTTATCTAAACCCTGAGGTTCCGTGGCTGAAGTTCTCCAGGGTCACTGCAACACTGCCAGTGAACATGCCAGAGTGAGCCACGGTGTGTTTCAGTAAGGAAACAAGGCTTGGAGAACCCCAAGCTATACTGCTGGAAACTTTATGGTAATACAAGTCTGGAGCTTTCACTTGAAAATGCTGAGGATCCCTCTGGAATCTGCATTCATATCTGATTGCATTGATGCAATTTTAAAACAAACAGCTTGTTCCATAAACCTTTTATGTTATTTCTCTGCATTCACTTCCAGTTTCTGACAGAACCCATCACCAGTAACACCCTACCTTTGGAGGTGACTGCTGCTGTTTGGTGGGATTGGCTGAGTGCTGATGCCGGAGAGCTCGGGGGATGAACTCAGGGGCCAGAGGGTTCAACACGTAGGTTTTCTTTAACTCCAGAGCTTCCAGCTGAGCTTTGATCTGCTCAAACGTGATGCCATGAAGACTTTCGTTCTCGTGACACAGGGCAATAAACCTTTCCCAGAATTTCCTACGGAAACGATTTTTACAAACAGTGAGGAAGACTCAGCGGTGATTGTTAAAATAAAAACAGATTTAATGTGACTGGGGGGCACTTATTTTTGGTGTGTGCACATTTTACACACCAAGCCATCCACCCTGAACCTGCTCCCTGCAGCTGAACCCCACAGCACAGTGCAAAGCTCCCCAGCCACTTCAAATGGACACACAGGGCTGTCCACGTGCATCAGATCACAGCACTGGCTGGGTACCACCTTTAATAGTAATGTCATGGACAGCTCCAGCTCGGAATTTTTTCCTAGAAAACCAGAAACAGAGAACTCAATGTTTAAAATTCTGGAATGTATGTGATTTAAGGCATTTACTGAAGCTCAAACAGTCACAGGAATGATACAGATTCTCAGTCCCAGATGATGTCAAGAGCACTCTCTGAATTTCGGCAGATCATTCAGTGTAATAAATACCAAAGCTGAGATACACCCTCAAAACTATTCTTGTGAAACACTTCAAAGGCACGTGAAAATTAATATTTTTGGGAGTTTCCAGAGATTCTTTGAGATCCTCTGGTGGAAAACAAACAAAACCATAAATTCTAGTGCACGTCAGATTTTTCTGTAAGATACAGAAGTATTTTAAAGCTAGAAAGACAACGATCAGGTGACACATGACTTATCTATGAAAATTCTGTTTCCAACTTTTTGGAGAATGGAGGGGTTATTTAAACCATGTAATAGAAGAACCTTCATCCCTGTCTTCTGCTTTCTCATGACATGTCTTTCTACTGCTTTATAAAAAAAAAAATTCTTCTTTTGTTGACATCCACAGCAGGATCTGTACGAAAACTTAACACTTACAATTTTTTTTTTTTAACCTCAAAGGAACTTTTTGGGTGAAGTTACTGAAGCTTAAAAGATATTTATATAAGGTCTGAAGATGTCACTTTAAAAAAAAAAAAAAAAAACAAACCTGACTGAGCTGTCTCTTTCAAAATATCAAGAGTAAAGGTGTGCTTGACTAACTCCTGCTTGTTCACCCTTCAGTAATAAGGTCTGGCCAATCAGCATGCCCTGTTCTTTCCCCAAAACCTGTAAAATGACAGGTTGCTGCACACTAACTTTAACAGCAGTGTCACATTTTGCTGAGTAGCTGACTTTGCGAGAAAGAACAAATTTCTGTCTTGCAAGAATGCTGTGATGCTAGTGATGTTTTTAAGAATTCAAAATAGTTTTCCCTAAAAGCCCATTACTGTTGTGATTTTATAGAGGCAAGAAATGCTCTTTCAAAAATCAGAATGCAAGTTGGCCCTTTTTCTGCATTTTGCTTTAGGGCAAATAGATCTTGCAAGGTTTTAAGTGAGAATTAAAAACCAAAATTAATTGCATCACTGGGACGCTTTAATGATGGAATTCCCTCTGATTATTCAATTCAGTCACCCAACCTACTGCCAAGTACCACAAATCCACTGAGACTCATCTACTTTTGCTCAGAATGCTGAGAATGCCCTGAGCAGTCTCTCCCCACATGGAACACTTGTTCTGGGGTGGAAGAACAGAGAATAAAACGCTGCTGTCTCTGAGTGTGCGCGGGAGTTTAAAGGGGGTGTCTGCCAAAACAGCCCTGTCTAGTCCGGTTGGAGCACACAGCAATGTAATGATTACCCTGGGCATGCTTCACAAAGCTCTCTACAACTATCATTACAGTCTTGACTCATTTTGACAGGTATTCGAATATTTATAAAATTCAAGTACATGCTAAACTTTTTTGAGGTCTGCTTTTCCTAACGAAATGTCACTTCTTTCAGACTTCTCTACTCCAGTTGTACTAAAAAAGAACCATCTTCCCAGCAGCCTCCCTGAGCCCCTCCAGCACTATTTTCAAAGAGTGAATGTTCAATTATTCAGTGAAACAAGACAATGGTGTATTAAAGGGAAAGCTGGAGATAAAGTTTCGGTGCTCCTTGTTTCTTAATTATCTTTTAGTTTTACAATTTGGAACAGCTCTATATCTATAAACAGCTGCTGGTCTTCAAAATGCAAACTCAATCCTTAACTGCCAGCACTGTAATTTATTTACCATGCTGACCGCTTCTATTTTTATTTTATTAAGTTTTTGCACACCATATTTCAGATATTTTGAAGGAGCACTCGGGAGGCACAGGAGCTCTTTCTCATCAGCTCATTACATACGCCAGCCCATGCCTAAAAACCCCAACCAGGTAAAGGAAAAAACGAACTAAACCCACAATAATTATTTCTCTGTCAGTAAGATGTTAGAAGCCATTTACAGCAGATCACTGCATTCATGTACAGATACTTCTGACGCAGCCCCAGCAGGGAAGTGGTGAAATTCAGGTTATATTTCATAAACACAGTAAACAAAGGTTTGAGTTCCATTTGGCTTTTTCAACTCTAATCTTTGAAAACCACATCCCTTCTCAGTACAGTAGAAGAAGCACTGCTCAGGAAAGTAGAACACAACATAGATATAACAACTAACATGTATTTTTAGCTTTATTTTAATAATGTAGTCAGTGCACTGTTTCCTCTCTTCGAGAATAAGCTGCAGGGTTTATCTCTGATCATCTCAAAATTTCAGCTCTTCCATCGAAAAAAACCCTTTGAAGAACAAGAACTTGGAACCCTTAACGTAAGTGTTTACATATCTCAGCATTTTTCGCATTTCTTCATTTAGATCTATAAAATGTAAATTCACTCAAATCTTAACGAGTTTTTTCCTAGTGTCATGAAGACCTATCGAAACATAAATAATGTTTTTCAAGTCTTCTACCATTCTATGACTGCCATAATATTTAACTTTAAAATACCACATTACATCACAATTTTAAACTCCAAATTATGCATTACTTTTATTTGTATATAAAATTGTAACAGGTATACAAACTAGAAAGTTAAATGAAGCACCTTCAATTGCTACTGTAAAGTGAAAATTTGAACAACTATAAGTATGTGAAAAGACAGTTCATCAACGAGCAGGTGTAGCTAACTCACACTTTTTCCCTGCTATCCATGGTGACCTCCATCCTTTTCCTAAATCCACCAGTCACTGATAAACACATTCTCTGGTACCCTCAGCCCTGACTGACCAAGGAACGTAGACAACGTACCTGCATCTCCCAATGGAACACAAAGCAATAGGATCTCCCACCACAGCTACCAAGGATTGTGCTCTTGTAATGGCAGTGTTGAGAAGTTTGTAATTAGACAGAAAACCATAATCCAAGTCTTCTGTCGAATCCTCCAGTAACTGCTCTTTCCTTTTAATTGGAGTTTGCTTATGTTTGCACGTATGCCGTGTTCGTACTGTGCTGAGGAACAAAACTCTGAACTGTTTTCCTAAAATGAAACAGAAAACATCTCTGAGATAAATGTTGCTATTTCTGCTCATCCCACAACCAGACCACTGCCCTTGCCAGCCAGATTTCACACCTAGATGTTCTGAACTCATAGCTACCCTTCACACAAAGAGCTTTATGCAAGAGTAATAAGATTTAAAAATTTTAAAAGATGCACTATAAATAGCATATTCCATTACAAGAATATTTCCTCTTTAAAAAACTTACTTTTTCACCTTGATATTAATCACTCCTGAACTTTCTGAAATGTTAATTATCATTACAGCATTGCCAGTCAGTCAATAACAAATCTTGAATTTATTTATTCTACCTTAAAAAAAATGCTCTGGACATTTTTGATTCATATTTTAAAATTTCTCAAATACATGAATATCCACCATGAAAAAACAAAGCAAACCACTCACTGTCACTCAGTTACTTTATCATCTGCCTTTGTTTATTACTGACTAGAAGTGCAACCTAGCAACAGGCTATGCCTACACAAAATCCTTGTTATCAATGTGATTTCAGGAAGAAACACCTAAATTTTCAGACTCCTTACAGTTTATTCCACAGATGGAAGAGAAATCAGTAAAACATTTTGAGGCTAAAATTCTGTTACATTTGTATTTGGAACTCTAAAATCTATCCGTTTGCTAAAAATGTTAAAATTACGTTAAAAATCTCCGTTTTCGTAATTTTCACTCCGTTTATTTTTTAAGTAAGGTTGAACTCAATTCTGAGAGAAGAGAAATCTCACGTCCATGAGTTCACAGTCAACACCGGAGCAACATCCGCACGGCAGCTCTCCTTTGGCTTCCATCGCTTTAGGACCATTTTATTAAGTAATTCCTCCTGCAGCAGCCCCACTTCCCCCTGGCTCAGCCCAGCCGGGGGCCCGGCACTGCCGCTCACCCTGAACGTTGAGCACTCTCTCCACGCTGACGTCCGACAGGCGCTTCTTGCGCAGCTCGGCGCGGATCCGGAACACCTGATCGGCGTACGGGGTCACCACCCCGATGCTGCCGTCGTCCAGCTTGCCCCAGGCCACGGGCCACTTCCTCCTCAGCTCCTCCACACGCTCCACCACTTCAAACACCTTAGAAGAAAGGCAGCGTTCTTACAAGTTATGCCCCACCGAGCATCGCTCTTTGATACGGAAAGGGAGTTTGAAGCTCTGAAACACTTGGGTGACAGTGTTACACAAGCAGTGACACCACTGCATCCTACAGTGATACTCTAAGGCATCATGTATTAAAATAATGTAGTCACTGTGCAGCACTCTTTTTTACCTTGAAGTAAGTTTTCCCACAAAAGTCACTGTTAAAATCACAAACGTCAAAATTACATTAATAATCTTAATTTTCATTCTTAGGTTCTCATGAAAATGTCAAGTGCACTAGGACCCTTCTTGCCATATTTAATCTTATTTCTGCAAGTAAATGTACTGCCTAAATAGCTGTAATTTTATTTTTATTCTGGATTTCATATATATGTCATCTTAGAGTCTGATAACTGCAGACACAGAGTCCGTATACCAGAGCACAATCGCTTCCCATTCCAAAGGATACCATTGGGAGTTTCAGATTATTCATCAACTGCTAGTTCATCTCTGTGAAATACTATGAAATGTGCTACCTGAGAAGCCTAATGTGTAATAAAACCTGAAAATCTCCTCCTGTGAGGAGCCAGCCTCAAAGTAACCTCCTGCCAGAGCAGCTCATTTCAACACACCAGAGGTACTGCACTGCAAAAGGCATTTCTGAGTAACTATACGGAAGGTTTGTGATTCCTTTTCTTTTTTTTTTAATTTATATTCAATAAATATTTTTCCAGCTATTTAAAGCATAATTGATGATGCAGTTTTCCTACAGCATCACAAATGCAAGTTCAGCCTCTTAAAGAAAAAAAAAGATCTGTTAATCCTTAAAAAATCACAAATAGCTTATTTGTGGCAATTTCAGAGGACATTGAAAATATGGGACTGTTTTTAAGCAAGTCCTGGATATTTTTGTGACATAAAAAAATTCGTGTATTTAAAAGCCAGCTCTACTGACAAAGGATATTAGAATAGACTGCGATACCTAGAAAAACCGTAGCACAAAAATAATGATCTTTTGTAGGTATTTGGGCAAGATTCTCTAAAGTATATCGCTTCTGGGTGTGTATCTAGAACTAATACATACCCAGAATTACTAGAATAGGGAAATTTTAAAATGCAGACCAACAAGGGAAAGTGTATTTCCCAGATTAATTTTCAATATAGGCACCAATGAACCGCAAGATGCCCCAATGCAAACATCCATTAAGGGTCAAACAGAAAAAATCTCCCTCATCTAATTTCAGTTTTTCCTGCTGGTGTTTAAGGAGCCGTTGTCCTTCATTTCTGCCTGTGGCTATTAATGACTCACAGTTTTCAGACAGTTACTTGGCCACTGAAGATATTTTTAGGTCTTTTACAACTTTTTTTAAATGGCAAAGCAATCCAAGTAGATTAATGAAAGCAGTCAGGTGTCCAGAAGTCACTGGAGCTTCTTATTTAAGAAGATACTTTAACACAGCCAAGAACGTCTAACAAACCCAGCATAACAACAACAAACAGGTTTCAAATTGTGCATCACATGAACCACACCATGATCAAGAGGAAACAGACAGCTCTGCAGTGCTTCATAACAAGCACTAACCAGAAATTCCTCCTAAGCTTACAAAAATTACTGCTATTTCTTAGATTTTCTCTCCCTCCCCTAACTGGAGGAGACTGGAAAAAGGCATCTTCCACTATGAAAAGCGTTATCAAGTCAGAAGGTGGGAGGTGGGTGCTGCTGCATGTGTTTGTTTTTGTGGGCTTGGGTTGTTTGTTTTTTTTAAAGCACAAGGGAAGGAATGAAAATGAAAGTAATTTTTGAAGAATACCAATAAATCCATGTGAAACAAACATATTGAGAATAAGTTCTCACCTAAAAGAATCTCATCTGCGCATTATCAGTTAGACACTGATCCTAAACATATTAAAGCAAATGTGAAATGTTACTCCAGAGGACTCTTATCTGAGTGGGAACATTTCTACAACAGTCAAAGAAATCTAAGTTTTACTTCAAATTGCAGTTACTCTCAGTTGCTAAGATACATCTATCAGAATGTCACATAAATTATCAGGAAAGACATCCTGAAGAATGAGGCTGAGAGAATGAGATGTGGCTTATAATTTGCAAAGAAAGAAAGAAGGTAAATTAGTAGAAATGTTTACTACAATTGCAATTTTCATTACATCATGTTTAGCAAACTCCATGTTACCCTCCCCTAGCAGAGAACAATTTATGTCTTCCACCCACACTGAGCATAAACCAGTAAATTTGGGGGAGTGAAGCCTTAAGAAAACAATCAACAGTAAAAGCAAACAAGAGTTACCTCTGCATTATTGTAAAAAGCTGTACTATTTTTTTCTTGCACATCTTCTCCACGTGCTGTGAAGAAAGTCAAAGGGTAGAAATCTTTGTGTGCTGGCTGCTTTCCACTTGCCATCAATTTGCCTTCATAGAAAAGTTCGGATGTGTAACTGTAACAAGGCAAAACAGGGTAAAATGTGGAGTCTACACGAGCTCACTGATAAAATATGCAAATCTCCTTGATGAAATATGCAACCACAAAATACTTCATAAGGAAAACAGAACCACTGATTACTATTCAGCATCTTCAAATGATTTCTCTGAACTGGTACTTCCCTACTACAGACACAGCAGAAGGCACTAAAAATATGCTTCACCAACACTTTTTCTACAAAGGCTTTTTCTTCTTCTCATCTAAAGCTCAACAAAGTCATGAACATCATCACTGATGTTTCACTCAGAAGTTCTGGTGGCTGGAGACTGGGCAAAAAGAACACTTGCTGTCTGGCACTGGTTATTCCCCAGGCTGGACAATGAGCTTGCTCACATCAGGTAAGAGTTATTGAACTTGGAAGATGAATTTACTACAGATTTCGTGTGCACTGAGCACGACGCAGGCCAAGCGTTCAGCTGTCACCCAAGCTTTTCTTCCGTGACTTCTACTCCAGGCTGATTTATGTTGCTGGAGACCAGAAACACAACCAGAACAGAGTTCCTCTGCTGGCAGCAGCCATTCCAGCAGCTGGCTGACTGAAAAAGAAATGGGGCAACAACTACTCGATGGTGAAAAGTAGGAGGGAACAAGGCAAACTGAAT
The DNA here is from genome assembly GCA_013400655.1 of Mystacornis crossleyi. Lineage (NCBI taxonomy): Eukaryota > Metazoa > Chordata > Aves > Passeriformes > Timaliidae > Mystacornis > Mystacornis crossleyi. The sequence continues at coordinate 83,782 of VYZQ01058470.1, read as the reverse complement.
GGAATGAGGCAAAAAGGCAGCAAGGAGAGACTGCAGAGTGCTGTAAATCCTGTATGCTGTTGTACGGTAGAGATGAACGAATGCACTGCCTTCCAGTAATTAGTGAATTTTGATGTCATCTAACTTTTCAATGCTCAGCCTCCAACTTTAATGTTCTTTGGATATCACTCAGAGGCTGCAGTAACCTGAGTACAGCCTGACATGAAGACAACCAAAGCAGGAGACTGTGAGCTGGTGGGTCCATTGAGTTCTTCCAGGATTCCAGTTATTGCAGCCCAAGATGGAAATGGCTGCTCACAGAAAAGCCACAGAAACTTGTCTGCTACCAAATCACCATCACAGCCCTGCAGCCCACCCCTGACCTGAACTGGACAACCCTGGACAACCCTGAAGAACATTGGACTCCTCTGTGGGTTGGGTTGCAGCAGTCACTCCACAGGAGCCAGGGGGCAAAACTAACCATTTCTTCTGCAAATTAACTTGTAGTAATGAGATCTCATTGAACAACAAAACTTTTCTGTATGGGCTGTTTTTTCCAATTACAGCTCCAAAGTCAGGCTGAGCTAATGGTGTGTTCTTTCCTCAATTTCTCATGGTGTCTCTGCTTCAGTGAGGTAGAGATGATTAATGAGCCCTTCATCTTCCTACACTTCTGTCCTAAGTGTCATGGTCCCATTTGTCAGGGGAAATTCCACGTTATACAAAAAAGGAGACTTGAGACGTCTCCTGAAGGGACCACCATGAGAGTGTTCAGCTGGTTTCACCTCACACAGCAACACTTCCCAGTGGAATTGAGCACACTGGACTTTCAGCAGAGAGCCAACCAGCCCCAGTGGTGTTTCTGCATCCTCACCTCAGTATTCAACACAGTGGCTCTTTCTTGGAACTCCCTGTCTGAACTCCAGCTGCTGAAGGGAATTTTCATGATCTTTCTGAGGCAAGTGACATGGAAGTGAATGCTAAAGAAAAGCTGAAATGATCCCCTTCCTTTACAGATGCTCTCTCATTTCAAACTCAGAAACTCGAGAAACACGTAAGAAATTTAGCAGCACTCAGCCTATAATTACAAAGTCCATAAAGTGAAGACAGATCAAGCTATGTAAAAAAATATTTTACATTCTCACTTTTGATTCCCCAGAGCACTGAAATATTTCTGCTTTTGCTTTGAACACAGTGATAACCTAATTAGCATGACTGGATACCAACATAATATTCCTCAGTACATATTTGAGCCAGGATTTAAACTTTAGCATTTTTCCCCATGATTGCACTTATCCTTTCCAGCACAGCTCATGGATGAGCTCATTACACTGGCAGCCATTAGTTTATCATAGCATAAAAAAGCAAACCCACTGATTAATGTGTCTTGAAAGAAGTAATAAAAGATGTCAACATTAAAGAAACACGCTCAAAATTTGACCTATTTTTTTCCATTCACAGTTGCACATCCATATGTTCCTTCCATTGCCCACAGCTTACCACTCCAAGATAATCCACCCCAGTAAATCTAAAATTCTGAAATGGTTCAAAGTAGCCTATATAACAGACTGCACAGTGGTTAAAAAGGGAAAGTTGGCTCATCTTTGATTTAGTGTGCAAGCAGCCAAAGCATCCCCACCTGAATGAGGGGTCTGTCCCACAGCTCTAGGAGACCAAACCACAGCACAGAATTACTAATTAACTTCGAAACAACGAAGATTTCATGACAGAAACACTTCAGCTGTGCTTGGCTCTGCTGTTCACTCCCAGCGGTCAGAAGCAGCACATGATACAGTGAAAAAGTTCACACCTACTTGATGATTGCTTCATGGGAGCGATAGTTCTCACACAGCAGGATCCTGCACGGGAATTCTGCGGGGTAGTGCTCGTACAGCCGGTCGAGCAAGGAAACATGAAGGTTTCTCTCCCTGGCAAATTCACTGTAGACAAAAGGACTGAGCTGTAATAGACACACACATACAGAGAAAATGTAACTAAATAGGTGGACTCGGAATTTCACGCTCCCAACAAATGTATTTTGCATCAAACCAAAAATGAAACCTTCCTTTTACTGTACATTCATAGTTGGAAGACACAGGCCATGGCTATTCCACAGAAATACTCCTTCCTACCAGAAAAGTGACAATAGACCAGCATGGTCTTAAAGGAACAATAGAATATTCAATAACTATGCAAAGAGCCCTTATATCTAAGTTCAACACTCCAAACTGTGTTTAGAATGACTTTACACCATTATTCTGACAACCACGTTTACAATGAAGTTATTACTGCATATAGTACAGATCAGAAAATAAAGAATTTTTAATACTATTTAAAAAGTTCAATAGAAATGTTGTTGAAAAAACAGAAACCCAGTGACCTATTTTCTGTTACACTAAACTCCTACTGGGCTTGTTTAACAATAAAACCAGCATCTATTACAGTAGGAAAAACAGAACCAAAGATGATGAAAAAGAGATTTTTAAAATAAAATTTCAAAGTGTAGAAATAAAGCAAATCTATTATGTCATTCCGAATTCATATGATTCAGATTCTGAGTTTCACTTCAGCTAAATATTAGTTTTTGAAATTTAAATACTAGACACCTGACAGAGGATCTTCTGGAAGACCCTGAGCTATAGA
>VYZQ01058470.1:45136-68663 GCA_013400655.1 Mystacornis crossleyi | reverse complement strand
CAGTGACTTTTAAATTGTTCAGCGACTTTTAAATTACGTGCTATGATTTTCTTGGCAAATATGCACATAGATTTTAACCATAAGAAAAATACCACTTTTTATGTTTTTCGTATTTCTGAGACTGGACTACACAGTCGAAAACAAGGTGGCAAAAGCCTGGCAACAATAAAACTGTATTTAGCTCCTGGCACTGTTAACTCACACTTCAACATTCCCAGAAGTGTCAATTACACACATTTTTTTCCCCTCCAGAAAATTAAGACTCCATAATGTTTTTCATCCCAAAGTGCTTTACAAATCACCCTAAGACAGTCTCTGTTAACACACAACCAGATCAAAGGGGTCTTTTCAAAAATACGCTGCCTTCCTTCCCTTGGCCAGATCCTCGGTGTCTGTAAAATGTCACACAGCAGCTAAAGTCAACAGACCTAAGAGAATTTACACCTGTTGCAAATGCAGCTCTTTCACATAACTTCACTGGCTTTACTGACACTGCATAAAATATAAGTCCAGGATGGCTTTTAATAGCTAGCAAGTAAACACAGAGTCATTTTCTTAGTAATACTATAAATTCACCCACTGGCATTCAGAGAATGATGGCCATAATTTAAAATACACATATATACCAAGTTAGCAGTATAGAGTATACATTGTGATTACTGGGGAAAACGTTCCCAGGAGCAGATTTATGCCCATAAATAAATCCTCCTTAACTACTTCCATGCAAGTTTACCCTCCTTGCTCTTAAGATTCCGCATCTTTTTTTTTCTTAACTAATTTCCCCAAAACACCCACGGTAGGTACATGTCAACACATATACAATCACTTCAACCTTTTTAGAAGAGGCCAAACTACTTTCACGTGATTCTCTAAATAAGTAGCTCCTATGACATCAGAATATTTCTCCAAGAAGCCAGGTGGGGAGCCCCAGTTTCCAAATCAGCCTTGTAAATGCAAGTCAGTATTTTCAGAAATTAAAATACAATTAAAGTACATTTTATTTTATCATAGCAGCTTTTAGAGGAGCATATCAAAAGCCTGCTTATTAGGAAAGACACATTTATCAACAGAATAATAAAAGCTTAAAAAAGGATGTCTTCATTTTTATTTACCAAATGACCCAAAATTATGTGACAATATTTCACATTCCTTATAGGCTGTTTTTAAAAGCACTGCTGGTAATGCCAATACGCTTTTATGTTTTAAAAGTTCTTTAACCTTTTTTTATAGACACCTTTTCTTAAGAATAGTATTTTATAGATACATAATAAGCCTTAAAAAATACCTGAGAGGTCTTGCCTGGGGATTGCCTGCTTCTACATATGGATGTAAATAATCCTTTATGTAGAGATCAGCAGCACTATTAGAATGGGTGCAAATGAGAATCCTGCTGGAATAAATGGATGCAAATAAAAAAGCAATGAAGAAACAGAAAACAATTCAAAGCAGTAGAATACAAAAAAAAGGAAACAGTGGCCATCTTCCTGCACATTCCTCTTCATGCAACTACTCACTAACCTACTGCTCTTCCCATGATCCAGCCCTCAACTCAAACCCCTCAGTTATCAGCTATCAAACAGTTTTTCAATAATCATTTTGTAATTATTAATCTAGACTTCATTTTAAACAACAGCTTTTGTTATCTAGCACGCTGCAAAACTCCCCATGCCGAGCAAACCACAGCCATTCTACTTAACTTCTATTTTAATTAGTTTTGTTCTAAATGGCAAATACGGGCTAAGATTATAAAATCACTTTATCACCCCAAACGATGACAGATGGCTTGGGTTTGTTTGTTCCTAAGATGGGTGGAAATTCTGTATTTCTACCTTTGACTTGAATTCAAGCAAAAAATCCCATCCTCTCTGCTAGTGGGGTCCCGCTGTGTGTTCCGTGCTCCCTCTCACCTGGTGTCCTGCTGTTGGAGGATGTGCTTGACTGCCTGAGCCAGAGTGAAGGTTTTTCCTGTCCCATAGGGACCGATGATAAGAACAGGAGGCAGTTGTATGGAGAGTGGGGTGGTGATAGCCAGAACAGCCTCTTTCTGCTTCGCGTTCAGCCGAGGGTCCAACTGCTCATCCCATTGTCTGTGCAAAAGGAGGCCACAGAGGTTAAAAACAGAAGCTCTCACAAGCCACTCTCAGGCAGAAATTAAATGAGGGAAGATTTCAAAAGCGTTAAAGAAATTAAAGAGCCTTTACAGAGCTGCTGTACGGATCGTGTCACTGAGGCACGTGAAACAGTTCAACAAATCTAGCCAATAATCGCATGCTTTAATCATAAAAATTTGGTATCTACAATAAATCAGTTGGGTTGTTTTTCCAACCTATTCTCAATTTACATCATCCCACCTAATAATAATTAACCTGCAGAGCACACATTTTAGAAGAGGGACATACTGCGCCATCCCCTGATAACAAAAACAAGTAAACATACAACGATTTTCTACTATTACCATACAAAATTTTAGTTACATTAGTTATGTTTCTTCCTTGCAGCATTTACATTGTCAGCATGAAAAGTCAACAGTTACACAACCCCAGGGCTTGGGTAAAAGTTATCTACAATCAAATTAAAAAACTAATTGGCTACCAATTAACTACAAACTTCGCTTTACTTTTTTTTTTTTTTTTTAAGATGATCAGGGCACATACCTCTAATGGGAAAAGCAGCCTTTAAAAAAAGGATTTTTGTTGTAAGCAGCTAGTGATGCCGGGATGGGGAGGAAGATGCTTTCAGAAAATTCCAACGAGCGTAAGAGGGTAAAGATTTCTAGACAGAGTTTTTAGTATTCCCACTGACAGATTTAAAAGTAGACACGCATAGTAAAAAACACCTGTCACTGCTGCACATATGGCCATACTTCAGTAATGTGATCTGCTTTGGTACAAGCACCACACTTCTTACAGACTGGGAAAGTTTCTGTTCAGTAGTAGTTAGCAACACGGAGCGAGATAAAGAGGGAGTAGACTGAATTCCTAACTTTTAAGATGCCTATGAACAACAAGCTGGCAAGAGACTAAGAAACAGTGGAAAGTAACAGGGACATAAAACAGAAAAAGAAGAAAAACGGGAAAGACAGTTTGGAGTTAGTTTGATTCTTAAGGAAGGACAAATCAAGGCACCAGATGGAACTGACTTCAAACTGAACTACAACCATTATGTACATTATTTATGCATACAAAAAATACAAAACATTATACCAACATATCAACTGCAACTGACATGTACCTAGAGGACAAAGTTCTATCCTATTTGACTTACCTCCTTTTTATTGAAATCACTGCTTACTTCCAAACTATTCTTAAACACCATTTCCTTGTAAGACTCACTCAAAACCTAATTAATCCAGTGAACAGATTGTCACTGACCTCCATCAGCTTTGTAGTGTAACTCTAAACAGAACCTATCCCTTCTTCCTCTCAGTACTGTCAGAGCTCTGATGCACACAGTGATCATCCCACCCAGAACACCGATCCCACACTTTTATTGGATGTTCACCTTACACTTCCAGAGACAAACTACAATTTTTCCAGTATTTTTTGTCTTACAATATCTCACTGTCTCAGCTTTCTGACAGATCACTGTCCTTGTAATCCCTGGGCTATCTCCTGATTTGTCCTGCATCACAACCACACTCCCAATTCTCACCTTCAAGACCCCACACGACTCTTCCCAGGCTGTACAGACTATCAGTTCCACATTCCTCTCATTTCCCTGGTCTCCAAGCACAGAAACCTCCTGCCTCTTTTATCAAGAGCAAGAACACTGACCATATTCCCTGAGCCACACAGCCTCACATATCTCTTCCCTAGGCTTCCTCTTCCAGACAAACTATTTTCCCTGCATCACTGCATCAGTCTTAAGTTTCTTCAGAAGTATTTATACGACATAGGGGTTTATAATTTCATAAAGGAAACTGTGAGACATGTATAGAAAGAATCTCTGGGCTGCTTGCAAGTACAGGGCTGATCCTTCAAGAATCATTCCCCCACCTTCCATAACCACACCCTCTGGGACATGTCCAAATCCGGGCTCATTGCAGCTCAAGAAATACTGATGGATCAGCCCGTGCAAACAGGACTCTGCACACTCAGGATCCTGCACAGCCAACTCCTGGAACTGGCCCTTCCACTCCAATAAAGTATCATGTTTTCAGAGGAGGATGGCAGCCCAGTAATTAACAGCAGCAGGTTTGTTTTCTGCAGCCACAAGTAGAACTGCGATGCCTCCAAAGCCCTGGCTCAGCCCCAGGGAACACCACTCAGCGGCCTCTGGCCCTGGGAGGATCACTCCTCTTGTTTTATTTAGCACAGTTCCACTCCCTCCTCTGAACCCCCCACCATTAATGAGGAGCGCGGCTTGTTTCCCGTTCGAGGACAGATTTCAGCCATCTGCTCTGAGAAATTCAGTGCTGCATAACCACCCAATCTTTGATATTAAAGTGTTTGTGTACCTGTTGGGACTCCAGGGTATGGTGGGAGTCATACTGACATCTGGAAACAAAATGCTGTTGTCCTTAATCCTGTCCAAGGCATAATGCATTTCACAGAGGGGTAAGCGGTTCAACTGGAACTGAAGCTCAACCTGCAGAACAAACGAATGAATAAACGGAGAGGTGAACAAAAAGGATTAATTTAGAAAATGCTCATTAGACTTTGCTTTGTACATGATACATTTTTATCTTCCTGCAGACCACTAGCTCTCAAAAGAAAGCAGCGAACAGCATTCAATCCAAAGATCTGTGATAAAATTAACTCGCTAATTCTTTTTTGTTTGGATCAAAGATAAATAGAGCATTTTCTCTAATTTAATGCTGTTTGACTTTTTAGATTAGATTCTACTGTACTTTCAGAAAAAAATTAAAGGGAAAGCATTCTTCGAATTGTTTTTTTTAATACAAAAAACACTCCTGGAAAATATTATTGTCCTAAAACATTATTTTTACGAATACAAGCTTCTCACCTCTTATTGTAAGAACAACCTCAAAAAAAGGTCAGGCCAGAAATTTCACCAGATCAACAGACAATATAAATCAGATGTGTGACCAGCAAAGATAAACCCCAAACACTATCTCCAGTCAAACACTCTAAAATAGCATAACTTGTCATTTTTGTTAGGAGTCTCCAAAAGTTCATTTCTAACAATTAGCTGCTTACCAATACATTTTTGGTTTTGTTCTCTCAATTACAGGTGCTTCAATGCTAGTAAATAAAAGATACTGCCAACATAAATTCTGGTACAAAGCCAGAAACATCATGCAGAACACTTAACATTCCTGATTCAATTCAGAACGGAACAATGCATAGTGGAAGTAGTTGACACATACACACACTGAAAGGGTAAAGAGAAAAATACATTCTAAATTTGAACAAGGGATAAAAGCAGCTCCTGGGGAAATTATTCATAAAAACAGTTCACTCAGATTATCATTTATGCATATGTAAATTTGCAATTATTAATCTCTCCAGAAACAAATGAATCTGATCAGAGCATTATGCTGAAGAACTCCACATTCACAACACAGAAGCCTTTAGACAAAACCTGACACAGATCTGCACTAATAAAAACCCGCATAAAAACACCAAAAGCTGCTGAAGAATTTAAGTGACTAATGCACATTTTTAGATTTTTTCCAAAGAACTGCTGTCACTATGTATTTATGTAATTACTGTGCTAGAAATCTAATAAGCATTTTTGATTAAATAGGAGTGAATCTGTCCCTTTCTGAGATTTACAAAGAGTGTGTTACATGCTACAAACAGCAGCCACATTACTGCAACCTGTCTGGAAAAGCACCCTTCATTTACCTGGAAATACCAATTATTTTACGATTTGTATGGCCATCTGTATCGAGAGATTTAACAACCTCCTTACAGAAGCTGGTTCTGTCCTACCAATTAGGAGAGGAGAAGAACAGAAACAGAGCAAAGATGAACTGAATCTGGTCCATCAGCACCATCCCAACTTAAGGTCCAGCCCCCCATGTCCTCCCAGAGAAAAGCCATGGAGGTGTCAGCTGGTCTCAAATCTAATCATTTTCTCCTCTAGCACTCACTGATTCACTGTTAGTCTGCTCTTTCTTAATCACACTTTCATCTCATGGTAATTAGTGCTACCAACCAGAAAGTTCAACAAACACAAAGCAATACCAGANACTTCTCTTTCAAAGTCATATAAACTCCTCTCAGGAACCTTCTCTAACAGAGGAGAATTCCTCATATAGAGGAATAATTTATCCTTCTAGATTTAACCACTTGTACCTGACACTCCTTCATCTGCCCACAAAGCCCCTTCCTACCACAGGCATCATGCTGCTGCACCAGTAATGTTTACTACTTGCAGATCATCCCCTTCAAAAGGCTTTGTAAATTAGCATTTTCTTTTTCCTACTCTTATTTCAGTATTACAGTGTTCATATCATTATGTAGCATGTAAAATCAACACTAGCTTTGCTGTAAATAAACAATGCTTGCTTGTATCCCTGCAGAGTGTAGCCATTAACTTCCCATCTTTGGCAGATATAAAGACATTAAATATTCATCTTGACTATCACATTTTACAGCAAGATGTACAACCGTAAGTCTGAAGACAAGGGCAGCAAATCTGACAACGTTAAGCATGGAGCTCACTGAGGTGTTTGCAACTGCTAGGAAAACTTTTTCTAATAGGACACATAAACATTCAGGAATTCTTTTTCCCCACCGTGCAGTTTGTGCCACCCAGCCCCTCAGCCCATGCCCAGCTCCTGCACTTGTCAGGAGTGACAGCACAGCTCATCCAGCCCAAGGGGCACCTCCAGCTCCTTCCCAGGCTCTGTCCTACCCATCCCTGCTCAGGGCTGATTGGCCCCCCAAGCACATCCTGCAGATGCTGGAAAAGGCTGCCACTCAAATGACAGTGGTCCCAAACTCGTGGTTTGATCTGTCCGGGGAAAATATCTTTGCCCAGAAAACCCAAGGCTGACAAAAAACCACACAACGTAACGAGGGCAATTTAAATGCAGAAAAACTCTGATGCTCATCTGGGTGACACTTTTAACAGCCCCTTCTGGGAGTCCAAGCAAGGTGCCTGGCATTAAATACCTCCCATTATCTACCTGCATTCACCACTTTCTTAACAGCTTGTGATTTGTTTTACTTTTAATGCTGCTTGGATGGAATCAAACAGTTCTATTTGCTGTTGCAGAGTACTGAATGAGGCCACCTGGGAAGGAGAGGCATGTAACCTGCTTTAATATACATTCCACAATCAGAAAACAGTGGGAAAGGAAGTGAATCCATTGCCAGGTTCACAGAGCAGGACAAAGAAGAGAGGAACCACTCCAAAAATAAAAGAGTGGCAGCAGCCACAGTGCTTTTAAAGTTCACCCCACCTTTATGAATGGTTTACATGATAAAAGTAGAATTGTGTATTTATTATAGTTAAGCCAGAACAGCAGGTAAACAAGGCACCACCAAGTTTCTGTGACTAATTATAAGAGAAAAAGGAAAGGAACCACCCAACTTATCCAAAATCCACAGAAATCAAAGCAGTTATCAGTGTTTGAGAATCACATAGGGAATATCAACTCTACTGAAGAGAGCAGCAAAATCTCCAGCACCTTTAACAAAAACTCCATACATCCCAATTACAACCTCCTCAGTTCTAACCTGAGGATTGCTTTCCAAAATCTCAATTAATACCTAATCATAAAAAAATTCCTCACAATTAAAATTCATTCAAATATAGGTAATGCTTTAGGAATCTGACCACCAATTCAGTGATACATGTATGAAGTACTAAATGATTTTACAAACAACTTTAGGACCCAATTTCTAATGCAGAATAGATCTGCTGCCTCAGGCCAAGATTTATAAGACACTCAAGGAAAAATTAGCCAGTTCCTGAAGCCCAAGCTCATTTGGCATTCCAGTCGAGTTTCCAATAGAATCAATTAGTAAGTTTAATTATCGTTTTAAGAAAACAAACACAAAACCAAGAGCTCAGAACAACATAAGTCTTCCCAGACCAATTATCCGTGTTAAATTAAGACATTAGAATTCTGGCATATGTTTCCCCCAAACAAAACAAATGGGAGGAGATAAACCTTTGGTGAAAATGCATTCATTGCAGGCAAGCCCAGTGACCTTAACCTGAGGTTATTTCTGTGTGGTAACGAGATCAATTCTGGAGCTGAAGCAAACACGAGGCAAAGAGTTCTGACACCACAAGCGCCTCCACCCAGACCCACCTGCATTTCACAGTCTGCCCGGAGATTCAGCTCCTCACAGCATTCCCTGGATACCCTCAGGAAGATATAATCCTTTGTCTTCTCCTCGATAGCTGCTTCATAAACCTTCTCTTTGGTTCCTTGGGTCTGTGCTGACTTTTCTTTAGTGACAGGCAATAAATAAACAGCATTGACTTTGGTCATCACCAGCCGTCCAGCCAAAGTGTCTTCGGAAAGCGTCTCGGTGAGCTTAAAGCGGCCAAAAAGTTGTCCATTTTGGGCATATTTTGCACCTCCAGAAACACCAGTGAGCATGAAGCTTGCTACAATCTGCAACTGCACTTTTATGTTGAACCTAAGCGAGAAAGCATCAAGTCAGTGCACAGAAATGCTCTCGGATTCTGAAATTTCAGGTGTTCAGAGTGAAGATTCACTTCATTCATTAATTTTTAAGTATAAACACGTACGGTCAAATTGGCCCTTTCTAAGTATGCAGCTGTCAAATATCCACACTTTTTCCTTTTGACTGTAGCTTATAAAGTACATATTTAAAAGAATCGACATCTATGAAGTTTTAAAAAAGAATCCTCACAAGAGAGAAACAAATAGTAGACAGCAAAAAAAGCTAGGAGTGAATGAATTACATGTCCCAAAGCAGTAAAATTTTCTATTTAAATAGTCCGTAATCTTATGTTAGGTAAACAGGGAGAGACAGGCAGGCAAAGAACAGAGAAATATTCCTGTTTATCCCATCTGTCTCTTCCAGGCTGCACACCAAAGAGGGCACTCTCCATCTGTAAAGGTAAATGGTATTATACCTATAATTCAGAGGGATTGATTAAAACACGTTGAAACAAATCAGATTGTAGGCATTAAAATGATGTAATTTTATTTGAAATGAGGGAATGGCATCACAGGCTCAGCCCTATGAACCATCTATCCACAGAATTCCTATTAGCAGCAGCTTCCTCCTGTAATCAGAGATGTAAAAAATTCATCCTTTGCTGTTATCGTTTTCCAGAAGTCACATGCACAACACATTAAAGTGACTTATTAGCACACTTTATTGACCTCTCACCAATACAAAGTAATCTCTTCCTAGTGTGTTGGGGTTTTTTTAAACAGATTGCTTCAACCTGGTTTTAAAAAGAACAAAGGAGGAAAAAAAGTCGGACACAGTAACAATATTCAGTTCTTTTCTCATCAGCAACTTTTTCCTAAATTTGCAACAAATTACAGAAAAATGTAAAACCCATTCACAAACGAAATAAAACCTCCTGGAAAAATACATTATTTTCTTATAATACTTTTCATACTTATCCTGGTTTTATTTGATCTGTTTTTCTTATAATTTCTATTTTAACCTAATAAACTGGTAATATGATCATTTAAGCCCTGTAGTATCAATAATCATAAGCCTCTAACAATAAAATCCAACATTTTGGCTTGCTTGGCAATTAAACATCTACCAAACCAATCAAATGTACTTTTTCAGATCTGGCAGATCACAAATCTTGCACAAAAACTGCAAGTTTGCCCCCATGCGGTAACAGCTGCTTCTTTACAGAATATGGGCATTGTCAGATCTGAATTTCCCAGTCCTCCACTCTCCAAAGGCAAGGGAAGCTTCCTTGCCTAACAGGGATCTGTTCGGTTCATCACTGACCACAACTGTTACTGCACAAGCTACAAGTGAAAGCATTCACCCAATCCTTCCCATTTCCACACATCCCCATAAAAAACCCGTAACAAAAAACAAGCTTTCTCCTTTTCAAGTGCTGCACTATTCCAAAGGAGCTATCAGCAAGTCAGTAACATCTGAAACAGCTCGTATCTCTTTGTTAAAATACTATATAAAACATTTAACTGAGTAGCAAGGGCTGGGAATTCTCACTGAGATACAATCATTTGCTGTTGTGAATTTATGTTGTTGAAACTTCCCTGACGTTGATCCCTATGCTGCTGAATATGTATCAGCTCAAATTCAGATTTATAAAAACATGCTGCAAAACTGTTTTATTGCATTTCTGAGACAAGGCACAGGTTTCGTAAGTGACTGAACTGCATCTGCTGCACTAAAGGGAATCTCAAATTTAGATTACCAAGCAATTTCCATTGAGCAAGCTGACACCTTCTGGCAAACTACAAAACTACAGAATCCTCTCAGGATTTGATTTTTTAAAAATCAGAAGTTGCTTCTTTCATCCGTTTCTCACCCGTGCTTTGCAGGGTTAGACAAAAGAAGGTTTTCAGTCAGGCTTATAAAAACAAACAAATTTTTTTACTTCCTCCTAAGCACTGCAAATGCCTACCTGCAGTGTTCATGAAGCAGCTACAAGAAAACCTGTTGTTCATATTTAAAACCACAGAATAATTATGAAGAACGACTTCGTAAATCATTAATCATCCAGTACCAATGCAAACAATAAATTCCCCAAAGGCAAATAAACCCATCCTGGCCAAAGCCCCAGGTGCCACTCTGCAAAAGCACATTGAGCACATTTTGTCTGACACCGACACCTGCGGGGCTCAGGGTGTGCAGGGGGACACCTGCCTGGGGAGTGATCAATGGAAGACACAGTAATGACAAAAGCAAATTTATTTTCCATCAGAGCCAGTGTTTGACGTGTTCACAGCCTTGAGGATAAATCTGCTCTGTAATTCTGGGAGCACGGAAGGAGCTGTCTGTCACCTCACACACGTCAATGTTCATACAAGAAAATGTTCTAGTCACTCTAACAAGTATATATTGCTTTTCTCTTCTATATGCAAGAGAGAAAGGAAGAGTTTTAAAACCATGAGCAGACATTAACACTCTCCAAAACCAAACTACTGTCAAGATTGGAACATTGCTTTGCTTTTCCTCAATAACAGTGTGTTTTCATTTGGAAATTCAACAGCAGTGACTCCCTTATTACTTTATTTTGTGACACTCATATGGAGCAAGTTGTATAAATGCCCCTTGAAATATTAAAATAAACACAATTCAAAAGTAAGGTTCTCTGAGACTATCCAGAACTCCCTTATAACTGAATTCAAGACATTTAAGAGCCACTGCAGCTTTCACCCAGTACTGTCCAGTTCCACTCAGGTGATCCCACACAAAGCCTGAAACAGCGCTTTCCTAGAAAGTGGGAAATCATCAACATTCTAAAAAACCAAGGATCCACTTCAGTCTGAACTGCAGACACTCGTGTTACTCCAGTGTTGTGCTGACAATCCTACTCCTTTCAGAACGTACATTCACAAACCCTTTTAAGTGCAACAGCTCATCAACACTGTCACTCGTGGCACCACTTCAGAGGTGACACAACCCACTTGCATCTGGATCTCTCAGCCCATTTCTAGGTTTGCAACTCTGACACTTCACTAGAGAATACCAAGTGTGTGATCTTAGCCACAGAGGAGTGGAAATGTCTGCTGGTTTGAGCGTTGTTGCAATAAAGTGGGTCAGCTACAAGATCAAAAGAATATTTCTGTCATCAACACTATCAAAACAGAAGATTTCAAGAACATTATTAACACTTACTTACAACTTATCAAGCAATAAATTATTGCTGCACCAAATAGTCCAAAGGGGAAGTATTACATACAGGATACACTTATTTTTCTTTCATTTCTCCAGGTTTGCTGCTCTTTGGTTTCCTATGAGGCATGAGAGTGCAACTCTCCTGGTGAAAATCCACTCAGTAAAAATACTGCTCACGTTTTGATATTTCGCAATATTTACTTTAAATCCACTTTTGTCTCAAAAGGCCTCAGAAGAGTCAACCTGTTTATAGATACGTATGATGGAGAAGATTCCTGTATGCCAGATGCAGTGTTCAAGCACGATTCCTCCATGTGTTAGACTTCAGCTCGAGAGCAGAGCGCAGCAGTGATAAAAGATAAGAAACAGCTCAAATACTGCCCTTCAGCTGAGATTAAAAACAGAAATTGAACCATTTTTCTGCTTTAAAAGCATTAGAAATACAACTATTCATAGTATTTTTTTTCCAAGTTCTAGACGGTTGGTTCAACTGAACCTCTGCAGCTCCAGGAATGGTTCTTCATCTTAAAAAAGACTTCCTGATTCGGAACCTTCAGTAATTGACAAAACTGAATTTGCCACCAAATTAGGCTAAAATTATGTTATATCTTTTAGACTTTCCATTCTGAGTCGTGCCAACACTTTAAAACTCTTTAGTATCACATGAACGCAGGAAAAAATTTTGACCACAAATATTAAACTACAGAAAAAAAAGTCCACATGAAGGTCTCTAAGTGGAAATTTCACATCTTTTTCCTAAATCCATATTTTTCAAGCACCTACACCAGTTGGGTAATTGGCACATAACACCTAAAGACACAACAAACCAAACAATGTATATTATCTGCCTTTTATTAGGAACTTTTACTCAGAAACTGGGTGTCAACCTATTTAGGAAATAAATAAACTCAGCTGCCACAACATCACAAGATCAGTCTGATCCACCCACAATTCACCACTTTATACAAAGATTTTATATATTCCTTTGCTATAACCTACTTTCACACAGGAACAAAAACATAACTATTACATTTTTGTATAGACAGACAAAAACCTAGAAACACAAATAATTAACAAAATCATGTACAACAGCTGCTTAGTGCCTGCAGCTGTAAGCACAGACTGATACACGCTTTTTGCTTTCAATGAATTAGCAGTAATTTATATTTGTTAAGTGCTAGTGACCTTTACCAAACGTTACTATTCCCTGATTCCTTCAGGTTCAGTTCAAAGAAATAGGAAGTATCTTAAAGAAGCGGGCAGGTTTAATGAAAAAAGCCGTCACCCCCATTTTAATCGGAATATTTTGATAAAGGAATCACTTACTTGCTAACTTCCTTATACTGTGCTATCTCCTCAATGTAAAGGAGGTCGTGGAGCCGTGACTGATAGTTGGTCTTGGTCAGTGATTTGTCCAGGACAGATTGTGTGAATAGCTGGTCAGCAGACAGAGGGATTTGGTATCTGGTGAGAAGGCTCTTCTCCAATTCAGTAGTTTCATTAGGCTCAAACTCTACAATAGTCTTAGATGTGGAATCCCAGCGCTTGGCCGTGGTCAGGAGCTGTTGCCGTGCGTGCATCAGGTATTCAAGGTCTGCATGGACAGACAGAACGGGGAAGGTGTGGTTCGTTCTTACAAACCCCAGGTGGTTTGGTTTTATTTCAAAAAAAACAATCCACCAAAACCCATCCCCTGAAAAATAATGAACTAAACACAGGCAGGACTCTCCTCCGCCCACAACACCTTTAGGAGGTCACTGCTGATACCATCCCTCCTTTTCAGGTGTGCACAGAGAGCAAGCAGGCTCTCCAAGAGTATCAGAAAATAAAACATTCTATAGATAGCAAATAGAATTAATAAAGACAAACAAATAAAGCACTTTCATTGTAACAATCACCAACATCTCGGAAGGACTTGGCATCGCAATACGCTTAAAACTCAACTGCAACACCCCCTCATTTCAAAAACATTAAATAGTGAGGAACCCTCCGACGTATATTATAAAATTTAAAAGGTCATCAAAACAAGTTGATAAACCAGCTAGTAAGGAATCATCGCATTTGCAACACTGTGAAAGCCTTTTAAAAAATTCTACAGCTCCTTCATCTGTGCGTGGTGCAGACAGTTACATAAAGTAGCTAAAGCTACTTTACTAAGCAAAACTTAGGAAATGTAACCTAACATGATGTAACATTAAATTGAAAGGAAATTGATTTTTCAGTATACCCTGATTTCAGGGACCACATAGCTTAGATGAGAAACAGAAGACCAAGCACTTGTCTACAGCCACCTAAAATATATCCATTAATACCACAAAACCACTATGACAACAGTGAATCAGTTAACAGAATTGCAGTTAAATTGCAGAGCTGAAAATATTTGGCATTTATAGTCAAGCTATGCTATCTTAATGTATAATCTCTGAGTAAGATTTAACATAGGTATCCAGGATATCACACCAACGCTGAAAATGTGTAAAAAAGACATTTTCAAATTCAAATGAAATGCTTAACATCATCTTGACTGTCTTTAGTCTAAATAACAAAAAAAACCCCAGCACTTTAGTAAAAGAAATCTCCGTTCAGCTTGACTATGACTACAGAACATGGCTTGTCTTACTCACTGATCTCATGCGTTCACTGAGAAGACACATTTAAATATATCCCTCAAGCCTGAGCCCCTCAGTAGCTACAGTTGTACGGCAAGAAAAAGCCCAAGTTTGTGTGGTTTGTGTGTCTGAAATAACACCACCATAAATGAAGCTTTCTCTGGTACAAATCACACCTCAGCTCCCAAAAGCTCAGTAATGATGCTGGGACTGACTCCTTGCTTGCTGGAAAGTCAGCCATTTAACTCCCAGCACTGGAGAGGCTTTCCCTGGAAGCCTGACAGAAACAGTTCCTGGCACAGATTGCACATACACAGCGACACTTTCTCAAAGAGCAGTTAGTACATAATCAGTGCACAGAAAACTTCCTACAGCTCCCTTTTTCTGCTGTAAATAAAGATTTCAAAATGCAGAATGGAGGCTCCTCCATTAAAATATTTCAATGCTGACCTTTCATTCCTGCCTAAACATCTAGACAGGGCCCTGAATTACAAGCAAACGCAGAGACCTCGGGCATCTTTCTGTTTGAAAAGCATTTTCACAAGATCTCAATCCATATATACCAAAAAGGAAAAGCAACGATGGATCTGGACACAGATCCAGTGGAGTTATCCCTTTCCCTTGCCTATTCCACACCTCTCAGATTCCACAATTAAAAGCCCAGGATTCTGTACGTGGAACTATCTGTAAAGCTCTTAACACCTTTCCACTGGAAGTAAGCATTAGTGATGGCCTGCCTGAAGACTGCAGTGTCCCTGTGCACACTGACAGGGACAGGGACAGGGACAGGGACAGTCCGTGGCAGGAACAGCAGCACCTAATGCTGGGGACTGCTACCTCCACCTCTTCCAGCACCGTGTGTGGAACTCAGTCGGCTGTTCCTGGGATCCCTGTGGTTAGGGCTTGGTTTAAGGCACCAGACCCCAGACTGGTTTGACAGGAACTGTGACTCTGCAAGGAAGTCATGGCTTGGTTCCCTCGATCTCAGCCAGGTTTACAAGGCAAGGTCTGCTCTCCAGAGGCTCAGTGGCTTAGGCACTGTGATTACCCACATGCTCCACGGAGATCATGGAACAGCTCCCAGACAGACCTTGCTTCCAAGATGCCTGTCCCTGGCAATGCCATACCCTCTGCTCCCAGAGATGTTACACCGTGCACAGTCCCCTGCTCCTGGCTGCAACTGCTTGGGTCATCTCAAAAGATCAGGTCATGATCTTTGGTATTTGCTATTTACAGCTTTATTCTGTGGATGTTGCAGATGTTAATGTTATATGGAAATACAGGTCAGGAAGAGAGAACGGCTGCTTTCTCAGATTCATCTTTTTTCCTTCTTTTTCCCTTTTCTTCTTCTTTCTGCTTAAATCCCAGTGCTATGATTCTGTTTCGTTGGTGTTTTTATCTCTCAAATTTTCATTAAAAATTAAGATCCTGTATCCCACCCTATGGCTTACTACCAAGTGATACAGTGACCTACATTTAGCTCTCTTACACCATAAATCAAAGTGTTTCCTTCTTTTTTTTTGCACCTCTTTGCACATCTTCCATTTTCTGACATTTTTCTTGTACTGGAGTTATTTCAGGTTTGAACTGAGAGACATAGGTCAGTTTAATAAACAGATTAAACCCTTACAGTAACTTGTAGCTCATTTTTTTTACTTGAAAACACAAATATTATTACACTTTCTTTACATTTTCAAAATTCATGTCAACAGCAAATTACTGAGTTACAACCCTATACTCAGTCTCTTGCCTATGACAATTCTAGTCAGATATTGCAAGAGGAGGAAAAAATACAAACCAACTTCTCAGATAGTCTGTTTGAATTACTGGGTTTATTACCCCATGTATTCTTATACAGAAACACTTCATTTCTCTAATGACCTCTTCTGACATATTTAATGTCCTCATCAATATAAGAATGTTTATAAAAACACAAACATGTTTTCATAAAGGGAGAACTTCCAGTGCTGCACTCAGACACATACCAAACTAGAAATTCCCAGCATTTTAATAATACTTAGGAGCCATATCCTGACACAGAGTAAGTCATATTCCAACTACCTGTCTGATTTAGACCCTCAGAAGCTTTAACTCACTATTTATATTCATATCTATGAAGAACATAACATACAGTACAAAACATTCACGAGCTGTTGACAGAGATGCTGTTCTGCCCAAAACTGAAAAGGAAGGAGATGGCATGAAAGATCTCCACTATTCAAAAAAAAAAAAGTTTTAATATATTACCTTCAGTTGAAGCAGCATCAATCATCACTCGTTGCATGAGGACTGGTTCCAATCCAAAGTCAAACACCACAGTTTGGCGAAAAGTCCCAAAGATTTCTGTGTTAAAGGCTATACTGACTTTGTATATATAGTGATCTATTCCATTCTGGACCATCTTTCCTCCTATCCATTCCTGACAGTTTTCTGGAACTTCTTGTGATACCTGGGTAGTGCTGTCTCCAGCAGATATTGCAACGATACTAAAGTGTGGTCGATGGGCATCATAAAGCAATGCCACTCGATACAGCATTCTTGCAGGCTGGAAAAGAAATGCAAAGGTTGAAATGCTAAAATTATTCAAGGACCAACTTCATTTGCAATCAGATAAAGAGGGTTAATATGAACTATCAGTTTCTCAGAGCAGATATAGGTTCTGCCTGACTTTCAGAAATCTGGGCAGTTGATACATTATCGCCAGAGCTGCTTGGAAAAGAGAGAGAGAAGGGATGGTGCTAGGAAGTTTCTCTATTTTAAGAATGATGCAACTGAAATCTTAATTGCAAAAGGTTATGGGTTTCCTTCTAGTTATTACTGACTCACTTTCAAAAAAGTAAGTAGTCCTACCTTACATGTGAGAGCAAATGTCCATGTCTGGTGAGATTTTTTGGTGGTGACAGTTACCGAGAGCTCAGGATTATGTTCTACTCTCACGCCTTCTACACATTCACTAAGCTAGATTAAAAGAAAAGGAAGATAACATTAAACTTCTACAGGCAGTATCAAGACACAAACATTCAGGAAAAGGCAGCATTTTTTTAATAGAAAGAGGAAAGAATGGTTTCCCAGATCGTGCAGGACTGATGCAAGTCCCACTCAGGAATTAATGTAAATATGTGCTAATGCAGAGAGACAAGCAAGCTAAATCTACTTGATCACTCCGTGTTAGTGAAGAGTAGAACCATTTAGGGACAATTAACCACAAGATTAGATTTTCAATAACCAACTTAATTGTAAATGTTTAAAGTAGAACAAAGGAAAGAAGGATCTGTGATACGATGAGGCCCAGAAGACCGCAGATCTCACTAAGATCAATGAGACCATTGAGACAACAGGAAACGAGAACCAGGCATCAATGTCTTTTGCATAAAGTCTACTTTTCCCAGATTTTAATCAACAATAGATGGACCGAAAACTCCTTAGGGTCAGTGGTAAGTAGAGCTGGTCGAATGCCACAAAAAACATTCTTTCTAATTCCAAAGAGCTGCTAACTTTGATCATATCCATGTCCCACACTCCTTGGTACTCAAACACTTTTGAATATTTGGGGGACTGGCTGTTCTTCACACCTGTAGCTGCAGGCAAAGAAAAGGAGCCGGGCACATGTAAGAGTATTCCCCACTAAGTTGTGAAAGCTGCACCATTTATTGTTCTCTAGTTTAAGAAGTTCTGCCATCTAGCCAGGGAACAGGAACAATACCATGGGACTTGCCTGACTCATCCTACACTGGGAATAGTGAATATGCAAAATGAACAAGCTGTGATTAACCTACAAATCAGCCCAAGTCTCTTTGCAAGGAGACCTAGGGCAGGATGGAATGGGGAGCAATCTGGTTGGACAATTTCTTGGTGAGGAGTGATTCGACCAGCTCTGAGAATCAGGGCCAAAAACAGGCTCATCTGTGAGATTTGAATATGAGCACGTAGGGAAGCAGTGTATTTTCCTTACCACTTTCTCAGGAGATAACGAATTCATCCATTTCTCAATCAGGGTTTCCATATAACTGCCCGAGCACTGTTTGTTTTCCTTTTGCTGTTTTAACCTGATCAAGCGGGAAGCATATCGTTTTTGCCATTCTGTGAGCTCTTCCTGGGAATGTGCTGAAGTACACTGGGCACCATACCTGCAGATCCCTTGCTCTAAAAATCTACATGAAATAGGAAAAACGATTATGCCTTGAACTTTTCAGCCTCCAATGAAAAAAAAAATTTATCAAAATTTTACTTGTAAAGCCAGAAGGACATCCTTTAAGTTTCTCTCACAGAACTAAAGGCAGCTTAGTCCATGTGAACTAATTTGGAAATATATATATTTATATTTATACAGCATTTTCTAAGAGAGGCAGCAGCTTCTCTGATTGCAAAGCCCAGGAAAGTATTTTAAATTTCACAGAAACACTGGGGGACAGAAGTCTTAAGAAATTTCCAGCTTTAAAGAAAACAGAAACAAGTGTTTGTACAGCATTTAACACGAGGAGATCACAGAGCATCCCTGAAATGAGTGGGCTCTATACTAATATGCACAAGCCCCCCGTTAATCAAGGGCAAAGGAAAGTTGTAGCATCATTTCTTCCAGTGATTACATTATTCACTGATAAATACTCATTCAGCAGTTTTTCCTGGAGCAACAGTGACATCACATGGCCCCTTCTACTAAATACACCTACACAGAAACCTCTAGGAAAAGGTTTAATCCTCTCCTTTGGAAAGGGTATTAGTCTAAAAGGATCCATTCTTGCAGACACTAAGAACTTCTTAAAGAAATACATTTTCCATTTAGTGGCATGTGCTGATGCATCAAATTAATGCTGTTCCAAAGGCCTGTATACAATTGAAGCATTCTAGTTCTCAGAATTTACTGCAAGTCTGGGCAAATACCTGTATAACTTGGGAACTATTTTTATAATTTAACTTTGTATTAAAATTATAAACCACAAGGCAGTAGCTGCACCTCCATCATTCTTCAAAACTGAAGCACTTTAAAAATAGATGACAAAATGAAAATGAAATAGGGGGAGAGGCTTAAGTTCTGAAGGTACCAAGAAAGCACTGGATATACAGAATAAAATTAGGTCAGGAGACTGTTTTGTTTGTTGGTTGGTTTTGCAAAAGGAGACTATAAAAAGTTAATGTAAATTCACATTTTTTATTTCCACAGTACATGTGTTACGTAATGCGAATTAAACTGTGAACTTTAAGCGGAGACAAAACCAAGCCACACCTGACTGTGACATGAAAACCTTGCAGCACAAGTACCTGCATATCTAGGTCACACTTGCTTCAGTGGTTATAATTTGATTTAGCATACACTGTTCCTTTAAGAAATGTATTTGAAAGTTTCCATGCCCAAATTGTAAACAAAATTAACATGATATATAACACCATGTTACTAAAGGCCTTCTCAAATTATGTTTCTTAATATATTTGAAATTAAAGCGTTTTTTTTGGCAGTCAGTTTCAGTACTTTTACTGTCAATTTTCCAATTCACCACTCCATTAGAATGCTAAAGTGCAATTATGATTTTCACAGGCTAAAGTAAATGGAGTGCAAGCATAAAAAATTGCTGACCTGTTCTTATAACCTACACAGCAGATTTAATATCAAGTGGGTTTCCTTTTCATTATTTAATAGGAAAGCATATTACTTTAAAATTTGTCATCATTATACAGGTTTTCCAAGATCCCGTCGTTCATATTTTTAACACTTTTTTCCCCTCAATTCTGCCTTCTTATTTAATACCTCCTGCAATTCCATAGCTTCATTATCTAGAATAAATATGCTGCACTCCTACTGCTTTATGGCACACAGGGGAAAAATAAACCAGAGCTTCAAAAATTCATACTCAGTACCTGCAACTGCCCCCTCATAAGGAACTAAAATCTTTAGTCCCTGGTCAGAATGATGCTGTTCAGAGGGATTTGCAGAGTAAGGCACATCCTTCTCACTGGAAGGGTTAACAGTGAGCATAAAGCTCATTGCAGCTTTAGTGGAAAAATGTTTCAGAGCAGTGGTTGGAAACATGGGATAGATGTTACTCAACAAAAGATCACCACAAGCTAGAAACTGTAAATATCTGCTTTTTTTAAATTGCTGAATAAGCACCAGACATGATTAAGAGTCAAGAAGAGTTGCCAAGATTTAGCATCTCTAGAAAATCATGCCAGAAGTAGCTCAAAATCAGCAATTCAGTCATATCATTTAAAAAGCAGGTCAGAGCTTTTGAAAATAATTTGCATTTGTTACATAAATGGCAGAATCAAGTGCATAATGACAGTTCCTCCCCACATATATTAATACAGTTTTATGTAGAGCAGTGACAATTAACAACACAAAATACAGCCAGTATTGACCAGACGACTGGAAAAGACAAGGAAAAACACCAGTGCAAGCCACTGGATCTTCTCTTGTGTATTTGAGTTTATGCAAAAGGGAAAATAATGAGATCTTAGGGAAATTCTACTTTTTTTTTTAACCTGAAGATAAAGCCCATTCATCTGAAGGCAGCACCATAACCTCACTGTGCTTCAGTGTGCTTACACTGCTGCTTGGGGAAATTCTCACACCTCTGAAATCATCCAAATTAGAAAAGGTAGGGGAGAGAGACAGACGCTGACCTGTCACTAGAAAAATGCCCCTCAAACCACTGTATTATGAAAACTGAGTTTTATAGTGATTCCATTCTATAAATTGAAGTGTTCCTGGATAAACTGACCCTTCCAAAAACCCGTGAAAAGGTCAACTCCTCTTCTAAAAAAATACCTTCACTTTCCTGGCCTCTCAATCATTCTGTCAGCAGGCAAATAAAAGAGGAACCACTCTGCTCCCCTGGAGCAGCTGAACTCGAAGCACAGAGTTTACCTTTTACAGAGTGTGTACTCCTCACTGCTCGTGACGCCCCTGGGAGGGGGGCGGAAGTGCCAACCATCCCGGGACCCTGCCGAGACACAACCAGGGTTAGTTCTCAGTTGGCAAGAGTGCTCCAGTCAGACAGCAACTGCCCGGGGATCCACATCTCTAAGCATCAACCCAAGGTGTGTCTGAACACAAGCAAAATCATCCCCTCCCAAACTGATTTACAATCGCCAACAAACTCATTTAGAGCACAGGTTTTGAAGGCGAGTTTCAAACCATCTGCAGAACGGAGCAGGCTCTGATAGAGCCCCCTGGTCAATAAACAGAAACTTCTGCCTCCAAATCCAGTCACCACTGAGACAATTCTACCTCAGACAGTGGGGCTCATCACAACAGTCAAGCCCCCTCTCTGCTTTTTGTCTGCAATGCAGCACTGAGCATTCAGCAGGATCCAAGTCTTCTCACTAGGAAATTATGTAGCTTTAAAATTGAGTTACATACCTTCTTCTAAATCTTCTACATGATATCCTGATGGTACTTTACCAGCTGCCTACAATTATATAAAAAAGCCCACAGTTATAAAGCAACACAAAACAATTTCATCAACAGGAACTGCTGTCAAAATGGGTTTTAGAACAACTATTACAAAAGTATCAATCATAAGGTGAAATTACTTCCAGTCACAAACCCTGCTGATAACAGGGATTCTGAACAGGAACACCGAGTCAACTGGTTACAAGAAAATTTTAGAGATTTTTACAAGACCAAATTCCATCCTGTGATCAACTTAATGTGGACTGCAGCGAATTTCTACAACACCAAAAACTAAACTGCATTGATAAGCCTTTCAGCTTTCAACTTACATCAAAAATAAAGCTCAAATAAATGACTAAGCATAAGGAAAAGAAAGAAAGGGGACAATTTAACCAGCAGACAGGAGAGTCTGACCTCCAGTACAAAAAAAAAAAAAAAAGGTGATTAAGAAGGTATTTATATTGTTAAAAAATTTCTGAAGTCGTGTTTATTACTTCAGACTAATTTCCAACAGAGAAAAACAAAATAAATAAATAAATAAATAAAGCAGATCTGAATGCTTAAAATTCTTTCTACTTGCTACTTCAAGAATCAACAACCTATAAGTATCATTTTTTATTTTCTCATACGTCCTGCAAGACTGTGATGAGAAGTTCCTGAAGAGGTTGTTGGGTAAAGACCAACACACCAGTGGAAACAATAATGTTTGAACCAGTCTGTTGTCAGCGAGCCTGGATCTCCTGGGACACATGGAAAGCAGCCCTTCAGCTGCTTCAGGTACTGCTCATTATTTTCCCAATAATATCCTCATTATTACCTCTGTTTCAGCAAGAAGTGTTTTCAGTCGTGTCAGATCTTTAGTTACCATCCCGTTCTGGGGGCAGAAAGAATATTAATTATGGAACACCATTACATGCATTAAACCACAGCAACCAAGCCCATTGCTCCCTCAACATCAAGAGAAGGACAAGAATGAAAAGTTGAGTTTGACTTATAACACCAACTTTAAATGACACTGAATAAAACTGAGTAAACATTATGGTGAAAAAGTGAATTCTACATTGGTCAAAACCAGCACTAGACTTACAGCAAGTATCAGTACAGGACAATTCAGGAAAGCATCATATTACGAAGAACTTGAGGAAAAAATTATACCATGGTTACTGCAACACTTCAGCTCTGAAGAATTAATATAACAATCTTTCACTGCTGTTGCAGTGATGGATTCATTTCTTTTTAAGGATCTACTTTACAGACCACTAATTTCTGCAGCTCCATAACTCTTCCTGCTCTGATGTAGACTCTGTAATTCTTGGAGTTTTCCCTCAAAAGTAAAGATTAGCCATGTAACTAACCGCACAGCCAAGTACAACTGAATCAAAAATCTTTCAAAATTGAATTTATGTGAAATACATAGGTATTTGTAACAATTTCACACTCTTGTAAGTCAAAACTTTGATTAAAGGAATCCAGACCTGTGGGGTTTATTTCTGTAATATCTTGCAGAAATTTAATTAAGTGCTACGACATTCGTTAGATTTCTCCATGTTCTGACTGTGCTACTGAGCACAGAAATTACTCTTTGCTGAAAACTTACAGACTTAACAATCCTCATACTCAGGCTTTTTCCAAAATGGTTTTTCACTTTTGCAGCAGAAGGCTGAATATTGAACTTGTTGAGCTTAAATGTATTAGAGCAAAAAATGTTACCAAGAACCATTCTCTTAAGCCACTGGGGAGGAAACTGGATGGATTCCAACTCTTCAATAAATTCATTCCAAAACTTG